>OX155896.1:26945410-27249910 GCA_944588485.1 Phosphuga atrata | reverse complement strand
CTGTCTAGTCTTGTCTGTCTAGTCTTGTCTGTCTAGTCTTGTCTGTCTAGTCTTGTCTGTCTAGTCTTGTCTGTCTAGTCTTGTCTGTCTAGTCTTGTCTGTCTAGTCTTGTCTGTCTAGTCTTGTCTGTCTAGTCTTGTCTGTCTAGTCTTGTCTGTCTAGTCTTGTCTGTCTAGTCTTGTCTGTCTAGTCTTGTCTGTCTAGTCTTGTCTGTCTAGTCTTGTCTGTCTAGTCTTGTCTGTCTAGTCTTGTCTGTCTAGTCTTGTCTGTCTAGTCTTGTCTGTCTAGTCTTGTCTGTCTAGTCTTGTCTGTCTAGTCTTGTCTGTCTAGTCTTGTCTGTCTAGTCTTGTCTGTCTAGTCTTGTCTGTCTAGTCTTGTCTGTCTAGTCTTGTCTGTCTAGTCTTGTCTGTCTAGTCTTGTCTGTCTAGTCTTGTCTGTCTAGTCTTGTCTGTCTAGTCTTGTCTGTCTAGTCTTGTCTGTCTAGTCTTGTCTGTCTAGTCTTGTCTGTCTAGTCTTGTCTGTCTAGTCTTGTCTGTCTAGTCTTGTCTGTCTAGTCTTGTCTGTCTAGTCTTGTCTGTCTAGTCTTGTCTGTCTAGTCTTGTCTGTCTAGTCTTGTCTGTCTAGTCTTGTCTGTCTAGTCTTGTCTGTCTAGTCTTGTCTGTCTAGTCTTGTCTGTCTAGTCTTGTCTGTCTAGTCTTGTCTGTCTAGTCTTGTCTGTCTAGTCTTGTCTGTCTAGTCTTGTCTGTCTAGTCTTGTCTGTCTAGTCTTGTCTGTCTAGTCTTGTCTGTCTAGTCTTGTCTGTCTAGTCTTGTCTGTCTAGTCTTGTCTGTCTAGTCTTGTCTGTCTAGTCTTGTCTGTCTAGTCTTGTCTGTCTAGTCTTGTCTGTCTAGTCTTGTCTGTCTAGTCTTGTCTGTCTCGTCTTGTCTGTCTAGTCTTGTCTGTCTAGTCTTGTCTGTCTAGTCTTGTCTGTCTAGTCTTGTCTGTCTAGTCTTGTCTGTCTAGTCTTGTCTGTCTAGTCTTGTCTGTCTAGTCTTGTCTGTCTAGTCTTGTCTGTCTAGTCTTGTCCGTCTAGTCTTGTCTGTCTAGTCTTGTCTGTCTAGTCTTGTCTGTCTAGTCTTGTCTGTCTAGTCTTGTCTGTCTAGTCTTGTCTGTCTAGTCTTGTCTGTCTAGTCTTGTCTGTCTAGTCTTGTCTGTCTAGTCTTGTCTGTCTAGTCTTGTCTGTCTAGTCTTGTCTGTCTAGTCTTGTCTGTCTAGTCTTGTCTGTCTAGTCTTGTCTGTCTAGTCTTGTCTGTCTAGTCTTGTCTGTCTAGTCTTGTCTGTCTAGTCTTGTCTGTCTAGTCTTGTCTGTCTAGTCTTGTCTGTCTAGTCTTGTCTGTCTAGTCTTGTCTGTCTAGTCTTGTCTGTCTAGTCTTGTCTGTCTAGTCTTGTCTGTCTAGTCTTGTCTGTCTAGTCTTGTCTGTCTAGTCTTGTCTGTCTAGTCTTGTCTGTCTAGTCTTGTCTGTCTAGTCTTGTCTGTCTAGTCTTGTCTGTCTAGTCTTGTCTGTCTAGTCTTGTCTGTCTAGTCTTGTCTGTCTAGTCTTGTCTGTCTAGTCTTGTCTGTCTAGTCTTGTCTGTCTAGTCTTGTCTGTCTAGTCTTGTCTGTCTAGTCTTGTCTGTCTAGTCTTGTCTGTCTAGTCTTGTCTGTCTAGTCTTGTCTGTCTAGTCTTGTCTGTCTAGTCTTGTCTGTCTAGTCTTGTCTGTCTAGTCTTGTCTGTCTAGTCTTGTCTGTCTAGTCTTGTCTGTCTAGTCTTGTCTGTCTAGTCTTGTCTGTCTAGTCTTGTCTGTCTAGTCTTGTCTGTCTAGTCTTGTCTGTCTAGTCTTGTCTGTCTAGTCTTGTCTGTCTAGTCTTGTCTGTCTAGTCTTGTCTGTGTAGTCTTGTCTGTCTAGTCTTGTCTGTCTAGTCTTGTCTGTCTAGTCTTGTCTGTCTAGTCTTGTCTGTCTAGTCTTGTCTGTCTAGTCTTGTCTGTCTAGTCTTGTCTGTCTAGTCTTGTCTGTCTAGTCTTGTCTGTCTAGTCTTGTCTGTCTAGTCTTGTCTGTCTAGTCTTGTCTGTCTAGTCTTGTCTGTCTAGTCTTGTCTGTCTAGTCTTGTCTGTCTAGTCTTGTCTGTCTAGTCTTGTCTGTCTATGGGATGAGTGAAGAATATCGGAAGTGCACAGTTTGTGGGGCTGGAGAGGATAGATGGGAACATAGGATAAAAGAATGTACAAGGAATGAATGGAAGGAACAGGAGAAAAGGCGAGGACAAGAATGGAAGAAGTGTATGGATGAAAGGGGATTTGGCTTGGAATTGTTAAGGAGGGTGAAAAAGTGGAAAGAGCAAATAGGCAAAAAGGAAGAACCTATTCCTTTAGTATATAACGTGTAGGTAATATATTTATAGTATGTAATATATTTTAATATATTTTGTATATATGCCAATAAAAGGTTATAATAATAAAATAAAATAGTCTTGTATGTCTAGTCTTGTCTGTCTTGTCTTGTCTGTCTACTCTGGTCTGTCTAGTCTTGTATGTCTTTCTGACTAGTCTGACTAGTCTTGTCTGTCTAAGTATGAGCTAAGCGTGAATTATTTAGATTTAATTTCTCTTTATCTTTTGTTCTTTCGCTTCATCTGTTATTTTGAATTCCATAATATAATGAATATGTTCTTGTGTTTTAATCCAGTTTTATTTTGCTGTAAGCATATGTCCTGTTATTGTTATCGGGTTGGTAGGTACTTCTACATTGTTTGCAATTTTAGACTTGTCTCTCTAGACTTTGTCTTGCTTGTGTAATTTTCTCTTGCTAGTCTTGTCAGTGTTGTCTGACTAATCTTATCTTTCTAGTCTTGTCTGTACAGTTTTGTCTGACTAATCTTTCCTGTATAGTCTTGTCTGTTTAGTCTTTTTTGTATTGTTTTATTTGTCTAGTCTTAGCAATGCCAATATATTTATATTTACCAATTACGATTATATAGGTAGAACAGGATACCATCGTGTTATTGCGAATTTGTATTATTAAGTATTATTTAAGTTACGATTTTGTTTTATTTTGTGGTCTGATAAATAATTCTTCTTTGGTATGTATTTTTAAAGATAAAATTAGAATAAACCTCTCGGGATGTCTTTATATTATAATATTCAAACGAGAGGAAATTGATCCTTTGAACTGAGTACAATGGGTAGGTATGGCTGTAAAGTTATACAATGCGTTTTTTAATCTTGCGAAAAATATCACCTTGTTTTTTTTTTCTTAGGTAAAGCGAGGTATAAAAGGTGCTGCGTGTAAATTAAAAGTATACTAATCGCCGACAGGTGGAAATTGTATAAATTCATGCGGGAGATGTTGGTCGATAAAGTGTGCATTCACTGCATATGAAGTTTACTCGATTACGTTTGAAGATTGAAGGGTGTTTAAATTTCGAAAGCACGGAGAATTTTATCTGGAAAATGTGGTTTTCTCGGAAAATGTCAAGAAATTGGAAAGGGATTAAAATCAATATTTTTTATCTTTTTAATCTTCACACTAGTATAAAGTTATTATACTGGTGTGGAATATATGCTTGTGCTGCTAACAATTTTTATGCACTAATAGTAATTAATTATAGTATTATAATACTCGTGTATATAAATCCTTTAACAGTAGTAAATATGCATATATTTTAAATTTAGTTGAAATATTTTTATTATCTGCCGTATCTGCCTTTATCGGCCGTATCTTTATTGGCCGCATATTTGAACTGAACCAATATTTTAGCAATTAATATCATTTTAATTACTTCAAAAAAAAAAATTGTGTATTAAGCGAAGTGTGATTTCCAAAAAATCACTACTTCTGTCAGTAGACTCTGAGAAACCTTCTTCTATCAGTGCTAACAGTTTACTCTTGATGGCACGCATTATTATAATGGGTAGTGGCATATTTTGATTTTGACAATAGAATATATGAGGCAGAACTTTATTATTTAAACGTTTTATTTATTTTTATATATATATATATATATATATATATATATATATATATATATGTATATATATTTATAACTGAAGGATTAATATCTAAAAGACAAAGAGCACGATCTAATGATGTCTAACAATAGTACGGACAATCTTCAGTCACTTTTAGCACATGAGTTCAAGATACTATATTAATATCTAAAAGACATAGACCACGATCTAATGATGTCTAACAATAGTACGGACAATCTTCAGTCACATTTAGTATCTTGGACTATGGAGCATCTTGAACTCATGTGCTATAAGTGATTGAAGATTGTCCGTACTATTGTTAGACATCATTAGATCGTGCTCTTTGTCTTTTAGATATTAATCCTTCAGTTATTTTATATATGAACTACATCTTGTGCACTGACACATAAAATCGTAAATTCTTTTTACAATATATTGATAATAGTTTTCGAGCCGGTAGATTCATAGTAGGTGACAACCCGTGCTCTACATAGGATCTGCCACCTAATGTTGATAATTCCCAAATTTCTTTTTAGATAAATGTGTTTGAATCAAGCATACTTTGCATACACAAGGCTCCGAGATGTCAATAAACATTGATCCGGTTAGTGCTGAGTGTAAAAGTAACGTTTTGCAAAATTCTGACAGGAAACCATATATTTGGTTTGTCTCGCGCTCATCTTAAAACATCTCCGAATCATCAAGTGTAGAAGCTTTGGCACACAATTCAATTGAATCGGACGTACCGGGATAATCTAGCAATAGTTAAGTAAACATCCAGTTTTTAGTCGCTTTTTAGTTTTTTTGTAAGACTGCAGGCCTTCAGTCCCTGACACTATAGGTCTTGACCGTTTCATAGTCGCTTGCTTTGACGCAGCGAAACGGCTCACATGGAGTATCTTGAACTCATGTGCTAAAAGTGACTGAAGATTTTCCGTACTATTGTTAGACATCATTAGATCGTGCTCTTTGTCTTTTAGATATTAATCCTTCAGTTATTTTATGTATGACCTACATCTTGTGCACTGACACATTAAATCGTAAATTCTTTTTACAATATATTGATTATACACATAGAGGAGGACATAAAAGATATGTTCAATACAACATAATGAAACAAGAACGTGTAAATAATATATATATATATATATATATATATATATATATATATATATATATATATATATATATATATATATATATATTATTTACACGTTCTTGTTTCATTATGTTGTATTGAACATATTCTTTTATGTCCTCCTCTATGTGTAATTAAAGATGTATTATAATTATAAGAATGAAACATTTAAGTAGCTATAACAAACTTAAAAGCGGCATAACGGCAACAACTTGATTGACAACTTGAGTTTGATAAACTCATTCATTTTTTATACCTGATAAACTCATTGGCGAACGCCATACTTTTATTTACCTTAATAATTTCAACAAATATCAAGTAAGGTTGTCGCAAATTTTGTCCATCATGTATCTTCGAAGCAAAGTGGTTTTTCAAAAATCATCGTAGGACAAAATGTCTTTAGCATAGGCATAGTAACAACCTTTTCAATTTTTGCCGCATGTTTACATAACACCCTGTATAATATTTTTACATATTAAGCGCGGGTAAAATGTAGTGAGGGGGTAAAAGGGGGTAGTGTATGCGCACCACATGACAATGACTCGAATGAGACTTGTCGCACAGCCTCTCCTACCCAAGTCTGGTTCCCACCACCAAGTTAGGTGACCCCTGGTAACCACACAGAAACCGCGCAAGATGCGGTGAAAATCCGTATGGTGCGAGGTAGATGTGTGGGCTGACGGGAACAGGCGAAATGGCCCTCCGAAAAGGGGGTTGAGCTACGGGCTAACTACCCGTCTTCGTGAAAACATTAATGTTGCGAAGACTACAACGAAAGAAACTGGACTGTCCACACGAAGACGACAATCGCTGGGAAATAAGGAAAAGATTGACGGAATCAGACTAAAATTTGGTACATGGAATGTATGTACGCTTCTGAAAGCAGGAGCTATGGATAGCCTAGCGGATGAGACACTAAGATATAAAATGGATCTCGTGGCCCTACAAGAGATAAGATGGAAGGGTAAAGGCGAAATTCACAAGAGTGGCCATAAAGGATATATTGTATCCAAACAATTAAAAAAATCGATTCTAGCTTTTACCCCGGTATCAGATACAATATGCACCCTAAGACTAAAGGGAAAATACCACAATATAACCTTTGTGAACGTATACGCGCCCACAGAGGACGCAGAAGAGGAAACCATAGACGTTTTTTACGCAGCACTTCAAAAAGTCTGCGATAAAATACCGAGACATGCCGCAGCTATAGTACTAGGCGACTATAACGCCAAATTGGGTAAAGAAGAGGCCCACGCTAGCGTTTTTGGTAAACATAGCATGCATGATGAGTCCAACAATAATGGCCAAAGAGTTGCCCCATTTGCCGCGTCTAATAACTACTCTGCTGTTAGTACTTTCTTCCCCAGGAAAGAAATCCATATGGGCACCTGGAAAATACCTGGATCACGAAACACGAACCAAATAGACCACATACTAATCACCAAAAGATGGGCAACGGACGTCGAACAGTTCCTTCGACCATTACCTTGTTGGAGCAAGGTCAAAACAAAAACTATCGACAGTAGCTAGGCGAACAACTGCAAAGCTGCCAAAATGGCACATAGATCGCCTAAAAAACCCAGAAGTTCTGAGGGCCTACCAGGAAAGTCTCAGAACTAAACTACAAGAAAACCAAGAAACACAGGACATAGAGCAAGACTAGATGAACATCGAAAAAATAATAACAGAGAGTGCTATGGAAAGAATTGGAGAAAAAAGAGGAGTTCACAAACGAAGAATGGTATGACGAGGAATGTCGAGAAGCAACCTAAGTAAAGCGGAAGGCTAGACTAAAACTGCTAGAAAGAAGCACACGAGCTAATCAAGCAGCCTACAATAGGGAACAGAAAGGTAGAGAAAATGGTACTGAATCATTCTAGAAACGAAACAAGAAAATTTTACAAGGCAATAAAACAAAACACACAGGGTTTTAGACCAAAGATAACAGTATGCAAGGATAAAGACGGAAACAAGCTCACAGAGAACGAGGAGATACTCCGAAGATGGAAAGGGTACTGCTCGGATATTTTTAAAAGAGACTGTAGTTTAGAGCCTGAACAACTACAGCTAGATGTACATACGGTAGACCCCAAGATTGATAACCCCAGCCTAAGAGAAATAGAAAACGTTATTGGAAAGCTAAAAAATTACCCCTTAAAGGCCCCTGGATCAGACGGTACAACAGCCGAACTTCTGAAATATGGAGGAGAACACCTAACGGTAAGACTAAAACACCTGATTAATGAAATCTGGGAGCAAGAGAAAATACCAGAATTGGGCACTGGGTATCATACAGCCAATACACAAGAAGGGAGGCAAAACGATCTGTAGCAACTACCGACAGATAACGCTCCTTAACGTAACATACAAAGTTCTAACAGGCGTTCTTTATAACAGACTCGCTGTCTACTACGAAGAGATATTAGGACAATATCAGAGCGGATTTCGTGCCAATAGGTCAACGATAGACAACATATACACCATAAGGCAAATGCAGGAGAAAGCATACGAGTACGATATATTGCTGCACAACCTCTACATAGACTTTAAGCAGGCATTCGATACCGTCAAAAGAAACACGATCCTTGACGATCTACTGATGCTAGGAATACCCCGTAAATACGTAAAACTAATAAAAGCTACATTGTCCGGTTCGAAAGTCTCGGTTAGAGTAGACAACCAACTTACATCCGCCTTTAAAATCGAAATCAGTGTGAGGCAAGGAGAAAGCCCTGAGCGCCATGATATACAACCTAACATTAGAGGCATGCATGAGAAAGCTGAATATAATGGGATACATTGGCAACCGATCAACACAGGTTTCTGCATATGCAGATGAAATACATGCAAGTTGGAAGAGAACATCACGATAACAATGACCTTTACTTGGGAGAGTATCGCTTTCAGCAGGTTGAAAGTTGTATCTACTTGGGAACATAAATCAACAGAACAAACGTAATAGCTAAAGAAACAAGCTCGCGAATACTTAGTGGAAACCGATGCTACTACGGATACCAAAAACTGATGAAGTCCAAGTTATTGAGTGACAAAATCAAACTTCAAATATACCGAACACTCATAAGACCAGTAGTAACGTACGGATGCGAGGCCTGTATCCTAACCACCGCAGAGGAGGACGCGCTACGCATCTTTGAAAGTAAGATCCTCAGAAAGATCTACGGACCGATCTTAAATGAGCATGGCATTTGGAGGATCCGAATGAACCATGAACTAAGCAGGTTAATAAACGAAGCAGACATAGTGAGATATGTAAAAGCTCAAAGAATAGCGTGCCTGGGACACCTGTACAGAACCTGTACACACCTGTACGGCTAGTAGGAAGAAGGAAAAAAGACAGGCCAAGGAAAAGATGGCTGGAAGACATGGAGGAAAGTCTTAGAAAGATGGGAGTAAGGGATTGGAGAGAGAAAGCCGGTGAAAGGACAGAATGGAACAAGATTGTTGTAGAGGCAAAAACCCACCGCGGGTTATAAAGGCAACAGAAGAAGAAGAAGAAAATGTAGTGAATTTTTCAATTTAGAGTACTCGTTTAAGATATGGACATGGATATATTTGAGACTTTGGAAGCGATCAATTTTTTGTATTTTCTCTAGTGGTATTTGGTATTTTGAAATGCTTAAGGTGCTGTCAGACTATGGAAGTAAATGTGCTTTCAGAAAGTATTTCCTGGCAACAGAGTGTTTGAAAGTGCTTTTAAGAGCAGTCATACTGAAAGCAATTTCTGAAAGCGCACTCAGAAAGCGCTTCCATAGCCTGACTGTACCTTTACAGTAACAAATTTTAGCTTTAGTTATAAGATTTTATTACAAACAAAAATTTAAAGATAAAATAATTAACAATTCTTGCAAAAAAAGTATAATTTTATAAAAACTTCCCTGACTTTAGCTAGGGAAGTAGTTTAAGATTTAATATTATAAAGCTACGAACAGATTGAATATATTTATATATTCAGGCAATATTTCGGCCTTAATAAGTTTATAGTATTTATAAATAGTATGGTTTCCACAATATTAAAATATATAATTTTATTTACCGTTTATATTACTAGTTGATTTTAAATACATCGAAAAAATAATATTATTCGTTACTTAAAGTACTGTTAAATTGCGATATTTAGTATAATTTTAAATAAAATATAGGTATATTTGAAATATGATATATTTATTTAAAATATCATTTGGTTTTCCATTACAAAACCCGAGCTTGGGGTGTTAAATGTGGAGTTAGCAATCTATAACCTTTCAATCTCTTTTGTTTGCCCAGAAATCTCTACACACAAATTCTCCCTAAATACCGTATTCCCTTACAAATCATTCCTGACAGACAACTACCTCATCTTGGGCGGGTTGAAAAATGATATTTTTTCGTCGAATCCAATGTTTTATTTTATTATTTTGAATGTTTTAACTCAAATATATAATATACAATATTTGTTTTATATTTTTCTACTTCTTTAACATCAATTTTAATTATGGATTTATTAACTCATATTTTTAATAATATTTCATGCATGAAATCATATCTTGCAGACACTAAAATGTTTTGTATTAATAATAAACTGTAATAATGTGACTGATAATTGAATTGTTTTTTTATAATGCAAAAGCGATAATTAAATGTACATTAATAACATATATTTATATATGAAGAATATTACAATGAAGAGAAACGATGGACAAGAAAGCGAGTCAATTAAAAAACGAAACTACAAATTAAAATAATGAATGTTCAAAAGTGAAATTATAGGGAAAGTAAATAATCTATCAATTATGTTTATTTTCCTAAAATAAAAAGGTAAAAACTTTTAATTTGATAAATTTAGAATTGGTGAAACCACACTACATTATAATAAAATTAATAAAGTCGGAACACAGCCTGAATATATAAATATATTCAAACTTTCCGGAGCTCTATAACATTAAAGAGTCTTTTTAGGACCATCAAAACCAAATCTCATGTGAAATTTGTCAGTTATTTTTTTATAGCTTTCAGTCCATCTTCGTGGCACTCAACAAAAACCAGAAAAATAACATTCTTTGTAAGATCATGTCTTTCCGATACCTTAAGTGGATAGCCTTCTGTAGCCGAGTTTCGAGATTTATCTCTCATCAGTATACCTTTCCTGTGTTCCGGCTTTATTAAGTTTATATGATTATCTATAATGTAGTATGGTTTCAACAATTCTAAATTTATCATTTAAATCAATAACCTGCTAAGTTCATGTCTCATCATTTGTCCTTTTTTCCTTTAGATTGTTGTTACAGAATATTTAAGAGTTTACATTTTTAAATATTTTATGTGGAAGAAAAGTGAATGGTTTTTTAATTAAAATGATAATAATATGGTAAATAAAAAATCCAATAACATATATATTATCTTCTGACACACAACTTTAGAGGTTTGCCTAAAAGCGGCTGTAGTTTCACTTTTGTGATTAATGAATTGGAGCAGCTGAAAAAGACTTAAAGGTTTTTTTTGTAAAACTTAGACCTTAGTTTTACATCATTCCAACGATATGACTTGAAAACAAGTAGACAAAAAATGGTAAGGTAATAAAAGATCCAATACATATTATCTAGTGTCCGGTGAATAGGAGCTGTATAGAACATGCAATTAGACGTGATCTCACAAAGGTAACGTTTCTAGCTGCTGTTAGTCATCCTCGCGGGAATTATTCTCAGAATAAGCATTTTGATGGAAAGCTTGGTATTTGATATTTTGTCTTTGACGAACCTAAAGAAGCTAAAGTTAATTCGAATGTTAATAAGGATAATACAGAACAATGATAATCAAAAAAAAATTTCCTGTAATTAAAGAGAAATGGTCTAGGTCAAATAGACTTTCATTGAGTTGTTACCAAGATAATGTTAAACCGCATAAAGATCCAGGGGATAAAGGTCTTGAAGAAACTTTCTAAAAACTAGAAGTGTAGCAAACATTAATTTCTTTTGCCAGCCATCAAATAGCACTAATATGGATGAAAAAAATTTCAAAATTAAATTAAATAAGCTTAATTAAGATTTTTTTAGAAATTTATATTTTGATATAACAAATAAATATTTAAACTTAAAAAAAAAACTGAACACACCCTGAATATCTATTTAGCTTTTCCGGAGCTCTATAACAATTAGTGAGTATTTTTAGGACTACCATAACAAACCTCATGGGTAATTTATAAGTTATTTTATAGCTTTCCTGGCACACCTTCGTGGCACACAACAAAAAACATAAAAATAACATTGTTTTTAAGATCATGTCTTTCCGATACTTTAAGTGGATAGCCATCTGTGGACGCGTTTCGAGATTTATCTCTCATCAGCACAGCGAAAATATCGAAACGCGTCCACAAATGGCTATCTACTTAAAGTATCGGAAAGACATGATATCCACTAACAGTTTTGTTTTAAGTGTTTATCTAATTGTAACTCTAATTTGTTGAAAACCTGCTAGTAGTACATTTTGCATTTCTCGCTATAATAGAATGTTTCTCTATTGGGATGGATTCTGCTTTATAATATATGAATTTTGGTTCATTTTAATTTAAATTAAAAGTTCTCTTTAAGGTTCTTTCAATTTTTGGAAAAAAGATTCAACTAATTAAAAAAAATATTGTAATTTTATATTTTTCTCCTTTTTGTCGAAACAGAAACAATTTTTTTATGATGTATTATTTTCATTTCAAATTTCCACATAAACTGTTAATAATTCATATTTTAAGATTCTTCATGTCCTTCAACAACACAATGTTTCAATTTAATTATTTTATCTAAAATCAATATACACTGCCCAAAACAATTAGCAGCTCACTAATTGGCTCCATAAAATTCAAACGAGAAATTACATGTATAATACATGTATTAATATGTAAAATGTACATGTATTAAAATAAAATTATGAACATCTGAAAGACGCTCTATTTTCTAAATTTAATTGCCACATATGCAAGTGTCAGCATCACGTACTTTTAAAGTAAGCGTAATAATTAACACCAACTATCAAAACCAAAGTGCTAAACGAATTTAAATTAAATGTTGATGGTAAACTTTTGTACATAATGTCGTAGGAGGATGCGGGCAACACGAACACATCTGTCGATATTCCAAATATATTCCAAATATCTCAAACATGGTCTATGGGAATTAAATCAGGACTTAACGCAGGCCACTCCATTGTTTTAATTTCCAGTTCTTGTAAGAAGTCTAAAGTGATTCGAGCAGTGTGTGGTCTTGAGTTATCCTGCATTTACAACAAATATTGACCTATTTAATATACCAAAGGGACAACATGTTCTTCTGTCACAATGTCAACATAGAGATAAGCGTTAAGATTTTCTGGAATTATAAGAAGGTCGGTTTTCCTGTCGACACTAATCCCACTTCAAACCATAACTGAACCACTTCCAAATATTTCCTGGACAGTAGCAGCTGCGTATTGTTCTCCTGGGCGACTGTAAATACGCAATCCGCCATCGCAACGAGTAATATGGAACCTTGATTCATCCGTGAAGAGAATAGACTTCCATTGTCAAAGTTGCCATGCGACATGTTCACGAGCAAAATTCATCCTTGCTATAATGTGGCGTCGTGCCAAGGAGGGTTTTCGGACGGCTTGTCTTGCCCTCAAATTTGATTCTCTCAAAATATTCCTAATTGTCTGGTGTGATACAATCTCTACATACGTCGCGGTCAGGGAAATAAAGAGCTCCTTCGCTTTAGAAACTTTATTCCGAAGACTTGAAATTTTGAGTTATTTCCTTTTGCGACCTTGGATACAGCGCATGGCATTTTGACCTGTATCCAAGTACCTGTTCCACAATCGCTGAATAGCAGACAGGCTTATGTTGAAGTTTCTTGAAACTTGTCGAAGGGTTTCAACATTTTCAATTAATGTTATAGGACGGACAGCTTTCACTTCGTTGAGATTTTCATTTAACTTTAGTTAAACTGTCAGTTGCAAACATTTTCGTCTGTATATTGATCTTAACAAGGAGTTGAGAGCTCTTTGAATCAAATTTGAGAAACATTATTTCACTTTAGTTTGGTAGTTCTTGTTAATCATTACGGATACTCGGGAAGTGAATTGCGATGCTGATAATCCCCGATGTGTTTCAATTAAAACAATTAAATAGAGGGTCTTTCAGACGTTCTTAATTTTATTCGCATGTAATTTCCCGTTTAAATTTCATGGAGACATAAATTAGTGACCCGCTAATTGTTTTAAGCACTGTATTTATATTTAATTTTACTTATTATAATACATTTTACTTTTATTTTACTTTATAAATCATTTGTAAATAGAGATTATTCCGCATTAAGATGGTTATTCCGCATTAAGACGCAGCAGCATTTGGTAGGGTTACGGCTGATGCATAGGGGTTTGTGATGGTCGAGTGAGTTTTGATCTCTATCTATTTTCTCAGTAGTCGTTTGTTTATGTCGGAAAGTCTCGGGTTTTGGGTGAGTCTGTAAAGGAGTTGATTGGAGAAGTTATGGAAGATGTTAATATGATGTCGTAATTTGGAGATACTGCGTAATGATGTTCGTTCGACTGTTTCCAATATGTTCTAGGTTTTTTTGTTGGTAATCATCATTATTATGTGTCCGTAGTCTAAGATAATGGAGATATATTGGTTTGCTTGGGTCTAGGAGCGTAAATGTTTACTAATTTGGATAGTTTTCGTCTTACGTAATTTTGCGTCTATGTTGAATTTCAGTTTATTATCGAATGTCATGCCTAGGTATTTAATTTGTGGAGTCGGTGTCTAAGTGGATAGGTGGAGAATTGGGTGAAATTCTATGATTAGGGATGAGGAGTTGGCATTTGGAAGGGTTTGCAGTGAGTCTCCAACGGTTATACCAAATTAGAGTTCTGTCCGTGAGGGCTTGAACTTCGTCCGTCGTTTTTTTGAGGGTTTTATTGTGGGATATGAGGGCGGTGTCGTTGGCGTATTGTAGTATATAGGCGCAGAGGTTGATTTGGGATTTGTCTGCAAGGTATATGTCGAGCCAGTATAGGTTATAGAGTAAGCGATAAATTTAGATATTTCTATATTTAATCTAAATTGCCTCTTTTCCTTAATCAATTAGTTTTCTGCACTGATGAGAGATAAATCTTGAAACGCGTCTGCAGACGGCTACTTACTTAAGTCATCAGAGAGACATGATCATAAAAACAATATTATTTTTATGGTTTTTATTAAGTGCCACGCATGTGGACTGAACGCTATTAAATAACTAACAAATTTCACATGAGATTCGTATTGGTAGTCCTAAAAAGACTCAGTAATTGATGTAGAGCTCTGAAAAGGTTGAATTTATTTATATATTCAGGCCGTTTTATATTTGTATGATTATCTATAATGTAGTATGGTTCTACCAAAACCTAAACCTTCTAAACCTTGTTATCTGTAAAAACATAAAAATACTATTGAGCAACAAATTATCTGCCCCGATATCTTCAACAACATAACAGTGGATGAGATCAACAGCGAAATTGTTAGTGCTAGGACTGAGAGCTTAAAAACCATAAAGCTACCAACAACCCAAAACAAGACACACAGACTAAAGCCAAACACTACAAATGATGAAGCAAAGGCGTGAAATGTACAGTAAGGGAAAATCGTATACACCTGAATACAAAATACAGAAACAGGACATTAGAAGACATACGCGTACTGACCTGAAATACTACAATATGAACCTTATAGAGACAGAAATAGAAGTAGCCACAGCGTTCAAAAACTGCACATAAGTCAGGATAAAAAACAGATTTTTAAGCTGCTTAATAACAGAAACGAAACCTTCAGTGACCGTGATCAACTCATCATCCTTATTAATATTTCTATCGGACTACGCAACTGGGACTACACCTCAGCAAGCTGCAGTATGTGAGCTACGAAACAGAATTAGATATCCGGTCCAGAATGTTGGCTCAGAAGAGATGCTCGATGTAATATCCGAAGAAATAGACCACGCAATTCGCCAGATGAAGAACAGGCAGCGCGCCTGTTCGCCCAGGGGAAGATGGCGTGCTACCAGAGATGCTTAAAAGAAACACACAACTGATGTGGGATGCCGCTGATACCCTCTTTACAAGATGCATCATTGAAACCAAAGTTCCGTCAACCTGGAACAATGCCGTTATAACTATTATCCAAAAGAAAGGAGACATTAAAAATCTGGATAATTATAGACCCCTTAGTCTTCTGTCTAACTTATATAAAGAATACACAAGAGTGTTAGTCAACAGAAAAGAGAAGAAACCAGACTACTTCCAACCGCGAGAACAAGCCGGTCTTCGGCCACGATTCGGCACAAATGACCATCATTTCTTAACTGTCATTAAGAAGTGTAATGAATACAGGAAGCCATTCTAACCTTCGTTGATTATGAGAAAGCGTTCGACTGTCTAGAATGATGGATAGTAGACCAAGCAGTGATTAGCTGTCCAATGGACGGGAGATACATCAAAATATTGAACCACCTCCATTTGAATGCCACAGTTTGTGTTGTCCGCCATAACAAAACGTTAGTTTTGTTATGGCGGATATTCAGACAGGAATCTCTCCAAAACTTTTCACACTGTCGTTGGAATACATGATTCGACGGGTGAACTGGGGAAATGAAGGGCTAACAGTGGATGGGGAAAAATTTTCCAACTTGAAATTTTCAGAAGATATGGTTCTCATCTTTGATATTATGGATGACATGATGTCTATGATCGAAGACTTGATACAGGAATCATGAACAGTAGGCATCAAAATGAATACCTCCAAAACTAAAATTAAGACTAACATGGCAGACATAGTTAACTAAAGGCTACCAGTGGAAACGGTGACAGAGTACATATACCTTGTCATAAAATAACTTTGGGATACGAAAACAAAACCGTGAAAGTGGAACTCAGCGTTGCTCAAGCTTGGGCAGCATTCGGCGCAAACAAACATACACTACGTGATAAATTGTCACTAGACCTTAAAGGTAGAGTTTTCGAGAAATATGTCATGTGTGCGTTCACCTATAGCACAGAGACCATGACACTCACCAGAACAAAAAGGAGAGAAATTTAAAATGACGTATGGCGGTATGGAGAGAGCAATGCTTGTAATAACACTAGAAGATCTAAAACGTTTCGACTGGATTCTAAACAAAACTAAAATAAGTGACGTAATGGGCACCATAGCAAAGAGGAAGTGGGCATAGACAGGACACATTGCCAGAATGGACGCGACATGTTGGACCAGGTGAGTTTTAAAGTGGAGACCCAAAGCTGACACTCGAAGACGAGGCCGACTACCAAATTGTTGGGTAGACGACCCCAGACAACATGGAGGACTGGATGAGACGGACATAGGACCGCCAGTCCTAGTGCCACATTGGCACTAGCGTATTAAATTCAGATCATTCTAAGTCTCTGTTACCTAGACCATTTCTCTTCAATTGCAGGTAACACATTCTTGATTATTATTTCTTTATGTACTTCCTTATTACTATTCGAAATGCTTTAGCCTCTTTAAATTCATCGACGGCAAAAGATCAAATATCGTTCGAATGATGTATAACTCGAAAAGTGTTTTTCAGGTGCCCCATTTAATTCATCACTAAAGTGAAACTTTAGTTGTTTTGATGCGAATTTATAAAGTTATATTTATCCGAAGGAAATATAGATAAAACTAAATAAAAACGAGATGTAGCTTGAATATATAAATATATTCAACCTCTATAATATTTTCCTATTATATTATTAAATATATATATATATATATATATATATATATATATATATATATATATATATATATATATATATATATATATATTTATATATATATATATATATATATATATATATATATATACTAAATGATTATTTTTGCGGGATTGCAGTCAGGTATAATAATAAATTAGACTCTTTTTTCTTAAATTCGAGCTTTCTAGAATGTTTAATTTTCTCTTCTTCAGGAGTACTATAAATATAGAACGATTCAAATAAACAATAAAGTTGGAATATGGTACTTACAAAAACTGAGACTAAAAAATACAGCTATGAAAATACATTATTTTGAATTAGGATAAAACAATTTTGAACATAGAATGACAGTTGACAAAATTTTGGTGACAAAAGTTGACATTATCAAATTATCCGATCACTAGATTAGACTGAGATTCATCTTAGGTTCTCTAACAACCACTGTAGACTCAACTAATTATGTTGATTAGTTCCATACACTTAATATCACTAGTATCCTGTTATTGTCTTAATCTCTTTCCAACACGTTATTTTCGTTAAGATGTAAAAGATATGAATATATGATGCTCAGTCCTTCTATATCTGATTTAGCATTGATCGTCTCTTTCTGTTTTTTAAAAATATCGGTCATTTCCAAGAATTGTCTTTTCTGTTGATTAGTTTCGCGTGCTAATATATATATATATATATATATATATATATATATATATATATTTCTATTAAAACTATGACAAGTCTCATGTTGAAACAACTACTTCCCTGGCTAATACCACGCAAGATATTTCATTGTACAACAGGCTTTTGCATGTTATTACTAGTACTAGTACATCTGCATGTTATTAACAAGGACTAGATAAATGAAGTTGTTTTTAATTTGACGCGTTCGTGATTTATCTCTCATCAGTGCAGCTGATATAAAAAAAAAATTCTAAATAAATTAAAACATTGTAATTCCCAAACAATTTAAGCGATTTTTTCTGAAATAAACATTAAAATATAGGAAAAATTTGATAAGTATTCCGAAACAGCTCTACCAACATCTCCACAAAATTTGAAACAAATCCCCAAATTAATTTTTGAGAAAATTAGGTTTGAAAACGTCAATGTTTACAAATTTGATTTTAAAGGTGGAATTTACGAAAAACTGCAATATTCCCTGAAATAAATATAAAAATATTTTAAAAAATTTGTTAAATATTTAGAAACAGTTCTACCAACAACTCCACAAAATTTGAAACAAATCCCCAAATAAGTTTTTGTGAAAATTAAGTTTGAAATTTTCAATGTTTACAATTTTTTTTAAGGTGGAATTTAGAAAAAACTGCCATATTTACTGAAATAAATATTAAAATATTGGGAAAATTTGCTAAATATTCCGGAACAATTCTACCAACATCTCCACAAAATTTTAAACACATCCCCAAATTTATTTGTGAGAAAATTAAGGTTGGAAATTTCGCTGTTTATATAATTGATTTTCTAGGTGGAATTTACCAAAAAATACAATATTTGCTGAAATAAAGATCAAAATATTATGAAACTTTTTTAAATATTCCCGAACAGTTCTACCAACACCTCCACAAAATTTTAAACAATTTGCTAAATATTACCGAACAGTTCTACCAATATTTCCACAACATTTTTTGATAAAATTAAGTTTGAAAATTTCGATGTTTACAAAAGATTTTCAAGTGGAATTTACAAAAAAATACAATATTTGTTGAAATAAATATTAAAATATTGGGAAAATTTTCAAAATATTCTGGAACAGTTCTCAATAAAATTTTAAACAAATCCCCAAAATTAGTTTTTGACAAAATTAACAAAATTTCGATGTTTACAAATTTGAGTTTCAAGGTGCAATTTATAAAAAACTGCAATATTGCTGAAATAAATATTAAAATATTGGGAAAATTTGCTAAATGTTCCGGAAGAGTTCGATCAACAGCTCCAAAAAATTTGAAACAAATACCTAAATTACTTTTTGAGAAAATTAAGTTTGAAAACCCTTACTCTGGAAGTCACCTTGTCGCGGTGTGAGGGCTTAGTTTCACAACATACCGTTGGACGTTACGACTGGAACCCAACTCCGGTCGGGGCGTTCGGCGGAGGGCGAACAACCAAGAACTTAAAAACCCTTAATACCAAGGTGTCATGCGACCCGTGCCGAAGGGACTGGTTGATGGCGAAGGGCAACCAGCCATCGCTAACGGAGCCCCTCTGATACCTGGCGACCTCAGAGGGTATCTAGCCTTACCACAGCAAGCGTGGCTCTAATGTGGCGGACCTTTAGTTCCCTTGCGACTCGTGGGATTTAAAAGAAAAGACAAAATCCAATCAAAAATTCAATCCGTGTGTGCGAGACTTATCCGCCACAGAATTGGCGGATCAGATGGAGCATGAGCTCCACGATCTGAGTGAGGGCACCAGTCGAGAGAGACCCACTCCCAGACGGTCGCCAATAGGAAAATTGAAAAGCGGATGGAGAGATAGTGGCAGCCACAGCCCTCACTCGGAAGTTAAGACCGCAACAACGGCCACTTCCGGAGTGGAAGGAACAGCGGTGGCGGCAACTCCTTCTGCTGAAGCTTTAAGAACTAGCTCCCCTAGAACTTGCATTATGGTAAGGAAGGACATTAATTATTTATGTCTTTCAGAATTCTTAACGCGGGACTTAGTTCTGATACAGATACAGGTCCACAAGATACAGGTCCACATCAATACCGAGGGCCTCCACCGCGAAGTAGTGATCGCATCAGCATATTTCCCTGGTGATGGTACCAGCACGGACACTAATAAGAGAGGTGAGTACCTTTTTAGAATACCTCATTAAAGAAAACTTAATTGTGTATAACGTCGGGAACACACCAACTTTTGTCACTAAGACCAAAAATGAGGTACTGGATATTACAGTAGGTAGCGCTAACGCTAGTAAACTAATTAAAAAGTGGAGTTTCAAGTGAACCCTCAATGTCAGATCATAGAATCATAGAGTTTGAGCTGGAAGGAGCGAGTGAGAAAAACACCCCCATTCGAAACCCCAGACAAACTGTGTGGCCTATGTTTAGTTCCCAACTAACAGAGAACCTGGAGCAGGTGACAGTGCGGGATAGTATCAAACACTACACCGTGCTGGAGCAGGCTGTAGGAGAAATAAATATAGCAATCACCACGGCATTTGAATCCAGCTGCCAGTTAAAAGCCGTGAAGGAACATAAAGATGAAAAATGGTTGAACAAAAATGTGTCTACATTAAGCGCAAAAGTACGTAGGCTTTTCAACAAAGCAAAGCAATACGGAAATTGGCTAGAATATTTCGAGGTGCAACCACCTACAACAAAGAGAACAGAAGGACAAAAAGGAAAAACTAGAATCCACCACGGTGGCAGCTAGACTGCACAAAGTACTAGCGAAGGATAGAGTGGAAATGACAACCACTCTCAAGAGACCGGATGGGACCTTCACGGAGGATGAAGAGCAAAGAGCTCTCCTCCTACTAGAAACCCATTTTCCGGGATGCAGAAGATACAGGGAGACCGAGGGCTTGATGCAACCACGGAAACCAAGTCGGGCCGACTGGAAGAGGGCAGCGTCCATCTGTACGGAAAGCCGAATTAGATGAGCTATCGGCACTTTCCAGCCTTTTAAGACCCCAGGTCTGGACGGACTAGCTCCTGCCTTCCAACAAAAGGGAGAGAGAGAGAACTAATGCCATATTTTGTAAATATCTTTAGAAGTAGTTTAGCGCTCAGATATATACCGGAACTATGGAGAAGGGCGAAGGTGGTATTCATACCAAAGGTGGGAGAAGAAAGACACCACTCAACCGAAGTCATTTAGACCCATTAGTCTAACATCTTTTATGTTAAAGACAATGGAGAAGGTAATTGATAATTACCTTAAGAATATAGTACTGGTAGGTACATCACTATACAGCAGTCAGCATGCATATAGAGCAGGGAAATCCATATAAACCGCCCTGTATCAACTGACAAATGAAATAGAAGCAGCACTAGTGACAAAGGAAGTAGAGATATGTGCCTTCTTGGATATAGATTGAGCTTCTGACAACACCTCACACGAGGCTGTCAAGGCGGCCCTCGAAAGAAGGTGTATCGACAGCACTATCTCAAGGTGGATGGGAGAAATGCTGGGAACTAGAACAGCGGAGACACAAGTGGGAAGAGACACCATTAAGGTCCCCACAACTCGAGGATGCCCACAGGGAGGGGTACTATCACCGCTAATGTGGAGCCTGGTAGTTAATGAATTACTTGTTTGGCAAAACGACCTAGAAATCAAATGTCAAGGTTACGCCGATGATATAGTCATAATGGCCAGAGGGAAGTTTGAGGGAGCGCTCTGTGAAATTTTTCAGAGAGGCCTCAAGGTAATTAGTAGAAGGTGTCACATAGTGGGACTGAGACTCAACCTGAGCAAAGCCACGGTGATACCATTTACTAGAAGGAGAAAACTAAACTGCCTACAGCCCATACTCTTAGATAAGAAGGCAGTAGAATACAAACAGGAGATAAGCTATCTGGGTATCACACTAGATAGCAAACTCCTATGGAATAGACAAGCAGCGGTAGGTAAAGCCAAACGCGCCCTAAAGTGTGTGCAAAAATATGGCAGGAAAAACGTGGGGTTGTAACCCCACAATCCTGCGATTGATGTACAGCATGATAGTGAGACCTGCAACCACCTATGGGCCAGTTGCGTGGAGAAGTAGAATCAAGCTGGCCTCTATGAGGAAACAGCTTGAGAAGTTTAAAAAACTGGCCTGTGTCTGCATCATGGGGGCGATGGGGTCGTGTCCGACAGCAGCAATGGAGCTACTGCTGGATCTGTCTCCGCTGCACCTCGTGGTGAAAAGGGCCGCCAAATCGGCGATTGTAAGGTTTAGCAAGGAAGGAATGGGTAGAGGTAAAATAATCGGGAGCAGAGACCGAAACAGCCTTGCTGCCAAGATCCCCTGGTTGGAAGTACCAAAAAAAGAAATGGTATGCAAATACCACATCGAGAGAAACTACACAGCAATGTGTAGTAGTAAAGCCGATTGGAGCGACGAATCCTCAGCATACCATATAGAGCAAAATGCTATCAAGTGGTATACAGATGGTTCGAAGACAAAGGAATTTAATGGTGCAGGAGTGTTTGGACCTCGTACCAAGTACTTCGAATCCATGGGAACAGCCCCAAGTATCTTCCAAGCAGAGGTACACGCAATCGAAAAATGTGCACAGTTTAACCTCGACAGGAATTATAACAAAAAACGAATTGCTATCCTGTCAGACAGCCAAGCAGCCATTAAGTTCATTAGCTCATACACCATCGGATCCAAACTGCTATGGGACTGTGTAGATAAGCTAAACAAGATTGCCAAAGATAATAAAGTAAGGCTATACTGGGTAGCAGGACACACTGGTATAGACGGAAACGAAGAAGCCGATCACCTAGCAAACAAAGGATCCAGAAGCCCCTTTGTAGGTCCGGAACCCTTTTACGGCATGAGTGTGAACACCATCCACAAATGTTTAGATGAAGATACAAGAGGAAAATGGATGAAAACGGATGAAAAAACCTGGAAAGAACTTCCAGGGCCAAGGCAGTCCAAAGTGATGCTGGGATCTTTTAACCAGAAGAGAACAAAAGCTTGCCTGAAATTAAGCAGGAACAAGCTTAGAATTCTGACAGGAGTCCTGTCAGGACACTGCAGACTTAGGAAACATTTCAATGCCCTAGGCCCATAGAAGGATGACGGATGCAGATTATGTGGCTCAGCGGAGGAAACCGCCATACATATGCTCAAAGACTGCGGAGCATTACTCCGCAAGAGACAGATGTACCTTGGGGCTCACTGCTTGAACACAGAGGAGCTGCAGACCGTGAATCCCACCCAGGTCCTGAAATTCCTAAAGGAATCAGGATTAGAGGAGGCGCTCTAAATGGGTAAGTACACAAACGTTTGGAGGAGGAGGGTGGGGTACAATAGATCTATAAAAGTCGCAGAAGAAGTCGTCACCACCAAATCAACAATCTACAATCTCAAGAAAATGTCGATGTTTACAAATTTGATTTTCTAGGTGGAATTTACAAAAAAATCAATGTTTGCTGAAATAAATATTAAAAAATTATGCAAATTTTCTAAATATTCCCGAACAGTTCTACCAACAAAATTTGAAACAAATCCCCAAATTAGTTTTTGAGAAAATTAAGTTTGAAATTTTCTATGTTTACAAAATTGATTTTCTAGGTGGAATTTACAAAAAAATATAATATTTGCTGAAATAAATATTAAAATATTGGGAAAAATTTCTAAATATTCCGATACAGTTTTACTAACATCTCCATAAAATTTTAAACCAATCCCCAAATTAGTTTTTGAGAAAATTAAGTTTGAAAATTTCAATGTTTACAAATTTGATTTTCACGGTAGAATTTATAAAAAAAAACTGCAATATTTGCTGAAATAAATATTAAAATTTTGGGAAAAATTGGCATATATTTCGGAACAATACTACCAACATCTCCACAAAATTTGAAACAAATTCCCAAATATATTTTTAAGTAAATAATGTTTGAAAATATGAATGTTTTTTAGATTCCTTTATATTGACATTTCACTATTTACTGCTACCCAATACTTACACACGAAATGCCTTATTTTTTTTATGAATTCGACGACCCGAAAAGATTCTCAATCGACCCCTCGGTGGGTCCCATGGTTTGCGCACCACTGTTGTAATTCATTCTTGACTTTTCACTTAGTTTTCACTTGAAAATTATTAAATATATGAATGGGATGGTTGCGACAGTTACTACGTGGTAATTGGTACTTACATTGAATTGAAAAATGCATGTTTTTAGCAAACTTATACTTTGTAAAAATGTTATATAACTTATTATTCACAGTTATTAAATTTCTACGCATATCACGACTCGAGATTCGACGTTTGACGGTTATTTGACTAACTTGAAAAAATAATTTTTGTTAATAAGAATAATGTAATATAACATTTTTACATAATATAAGTGTGGTAAAAACATAGCGAATTTTTCAATTAAATGTAAAGTACGATTTGTAAGTAAAAATAGTAACTTAATTCTTATTTTGTTAAAAATGAAAATATATTAAAATTTAATAAATATTCAAGCTCTTAATTCGCAGAGTCGCAGAAATTAATATGATTTAAATGACATATATTTTTACAGACGTTATTATAGACTTATATATTTTATAGACGTTATTTATAGACCATAATGTTTCGTGATTTCATGAAAAATTTCATGAAATATTCTATTGCAATAACGTAGATTGTAGATTATAGGTGATGACTTTTTGTACTGCGACCTTTATAGATCGATTGTACTCTAAGTTGCAATATGAATAGTAGTTAATAATTAGGTCAACATAAAAAATGCAACAAAAAAAACCGCACATCGGCAAGTACTTTCTGCTAAAAATATATCAAATTAAATGTTTTTAGCTTAAAAATCTATTAAGAATATAAAGATAATTAATTGATTATTTACTTCTACTTTTATTTTGTAAATTAATCATTTTAATCTGTAGTTGTTTTGTTTTTCTACCACGTTTTTATTAGCTTGCTTTCTTGTCGGTCCTGTCAGTAAAATCGATTTTAAACTAACTTCTCGATGAACTGGACACTTGAAACTTTAAATATAGCTTATAACTGGATGACATAGCTAAGACATGCAATATTTTAATACTTTAGGCCCTTACTTTTACTTGATTTAAGTTTTTCATATTAAATTCAGTCCATAATAAATGTATTTGTACGGAGTGGTTTACGGTCTTATGATTTTATTTTTAAAATTAATGTAAAAATGTCTTAACAAAAGTTGCATACTAATTGTAAGAGAGATATTACTGTTTTAAATTGTTTGTTGTTTTCTTTTTAAGTGGCGATTAGGTATATAAAATAAAACATTATTTACATTTTTTCATGGAATCAACTTCACCCTAGTTCCAAGTTATCGCGGTGATGTTGAAAGCAATGTTTCACTCGACTTATCAATGAATTGGCTTAATTTAACAGACCTTGACCGTGGAATTGTCGCCGCAGCTACCTCAACTCGGTTACGAAGACCAACTAAATAATTTTTTTGGTGTATACTATGGTGTTAATAACGCCCAATAAATAGAAATCAAGATCGGCTGACCGAGGAGGCCATAGAACCGGATCACTTCAAGCAATCCACTTATTTTCAAACATATGATCTAAATTTTGGCGAACTAAACGATTAAAATTCGGCAGTGTAATCTTAAAGAAGCGACATTTGTCGACGTACATTCAACGGAACTTAATAATTTCCAGTGTTTCAATAAACTGATTTTGAAAAAAAGAAGAGATAATAATTTCCAGTCAATCGATTTGGAACAGATTAAAAACTTTATATGAAAACAGCAAAGGAATCATCAAGATCGATGGAAGAAACTCAAGACTCTTAAGGATAGGACGAGAAGTTCCTCAAGGATGCGTGAATCTATCACCCTTACCATACAACATATTCAGTGAGTTTATACTAAGAGGAGCTCTGGAGAACTGGGAAGCCGAAATAGTCATTGGTGGTAGGAAAATAAACAACTTACGGTTTGACGATAATAGCACAATCATTCCACAAAACGAAGAAGAAATGACCGAACTTCTGGGAAGAGTCGACAGAGAAAGCTTAAAATTCGGACATAGCTAAATCGCCAAAAAAAAGCTGATGGTGATAGATCATGGCAACGCGAGAGAAAATCCACCCAATATAATGATCGTAGAAAACGTCAACAATATAATTTATCTAGACTCTTGGATAAATAGTGACGGCAATACGTCTACAGAAATTAACGCATAACTCTTGCGATACCAGCCATGGTGAAACTAACCAAAGTATGGAAAGATGACCACATCTCGAAAGAAACAAAACGAAGGCTCGTCAACACATTGGTGTTGCCAATTGGTGGATCGGCAGAAAATAGACGCTTTCGAGATGTGGACGTGGAGAAGGCTACTAAAGATCCCTTGGACAGCGCATAGAACTAATGTTTCTATACTAAAAGAACTCTACATTGATATAAGACCATCAACCGTTATAAATCGACGAATACTTAAATATTTTGGAGACTTTAATCGTGGAATAGGTGACAATCTCGAAAAACTGGTCATCCAAGGGAAAATTGAAGGTACGCGCCCTAGGGGACGCTCTCCAAAACGCTGGATCGATCAGGTGAAAGAGATCACCGGGACACCACTACAAGAAAACATAAGAACGGCAGCAGGCAGCGGTAAATGGAGGAAGATCACTAAATCCGCTATGACCTAATAAAACGCCAGTATGGGATCACGACACTTTAGCCATGAAGTAAACGACTAGAGAGAGAGAGAGAGAGAGAGAGAGAAGAGTAGGGCAAGATAATGCATAGTTGTACATTGTTTTTGCATCTGAAAACACTCATAATCACCATCAGAATTACAAATGTTGCTGGAACGATATGTTAAAATTATTTACATTAAATATTCGTCTGCTTAGTAAATTAAGTATGAGGTCCCGGGTTCAATCTGAGAGCGATATCGACAGCATTTGTCCCAATAAAACAAATGTATATGTAATATGATGAGTCAACCGCCATGCCGAGACAGAAACCTTCGGAACCTAACAATGATAGTAAAACAAATAATAGATAATAAAGAGGGAGGAAGCAACCTTGGACCACCTAGCACAAGCAATAAGGGACAGTAGAATACTTGTACTGGCACCATAGCAACAATGGGGTGGCAGTAATGATAATCAATGGTGAGGGGCAGTAAGGATAAACAATGATGAGGGGCATATTAAAGATGACGTAAAATCTATCGAAACGCAGCACAATCCTTGTACTGGTACCTTATCATAAATCTGTGGTAAAAAGGGAAACGTAATCTTCAAAACCTATCATTAAAAATGACAAATTTGGCAAGTACTTTCTGAACTATCATTGGAAAGGGGGGAAGCGACGGTTTTCGGAATTTTATGCGTTTTATTGCAGGAAATTCCTTTTTATTAGTCGATGGTATGTGTTGAGAAAAATGTGCCCAATATTTTGTGTGACCGAGTTGGTTTGCATTGATTCATTGACTCATTTTGTAACGGTCTGCCACGTGTAAGATAATTAGGAAGCCAAATTGCATAGCATATCTTCTGCATTCAATCCAAAATTTACAAAAAATTGTCTTGAGAGGCTCTCGGCACGTCCCTTGCCCCTCATACCTCTGCGCAGTACATGAGTAGCTGCATTATCTCGCCGGTTCGGGTATAGAACTCTATATAAAGAACAGAAATATTACATCAGATCTCTTTTCCCGAGAAAAAAATGGGGCCTGCGTAAAGTTCGCCCCAAATTGATTTTCTTGATTTCTGCCCGAAATTCCCCGGAAAAATTGCAATTTTCAAGCAAGAACTCTAGAACTATTCGAAATTGCAGTATTTTGTAATAGCTTGTATTTTGGATACATTTCACACTTTGAAAGCGATCAATTTATTGTTTTTTCTCTAGTAGCATCGGACCTCAAACCTTAAATTTATATCACAAAATTCGAAATCTTGCCAGAACTCTGGATTCCAAAAATTCTGGGGCCAACTTCACACGAATCGAATACATGCGTAAATCGTTGCCGCGTACGTTTTGCCTATAAACAGTGTCAAAACTAGGATATCTATATTAAGATCTGTAAAAGGGCATCTGTAAAGATCTGTAAAACAGGCAGGCAAAACTTGGACAGTTGTTGAATCAAACAACACAAACTAGAATAGTGTGTATCACTTTTAACAGTTTCTATGACACAATAACACTAGGTAGTTCTTTTTGAAACACCCTGTAGATTGAAATAAAATTTAAACTTTTATGTCAGCGATCGTAACTATCGATTATATGCTTCCATATAGAACGATGTTATCACACTTGGATGATAGTTGCTAGATTTTTTTAATATTGGGGTGATACCAGTTGTAGCACTACACCTGACTCATCCTTCATGTACATTAATGAAGCACATGAAGGATGAGTCAGGTGTATTGCTGCACGATCAAGAGAAAATACTGGAAATGATATTATCACACTTGGACGATAGTTGCTAGATTTTTGGAATATTAGGGTGATACCAGGTGTAGCACTACACCTGACTCATCCTTCATGTATATCAATGAATCACATGAAGGATGAGTCAGGTGTAGTGCTACACGATCAAGAGAAAATACAGGAAAGATGGCTGGAGAACTTTGAAAGACTACTGAATGAAGAAAATCTGAGAAAAGTACGAGGATGGAGAGGCAAACGAAGGAGTGATGTAGGGAAGACGAAGAATATGCGCTAAAGAAAATGAAAAATGACAAGGAAGGCAGTAGGTTTAGACAAAATCCCAACAGAAGCCTGGGAGACCAAGGTATTGATATCCTCTGGGATTTAATGAACAAGATTTGGAACGGAGAAACAATGCCACATGCGTGGAGAAGTAGTATTATTGTCCCCATATTCTGAGGGAAAGGTGATATCCAAAATTGTGGCAATTATAGATTATAATCACACAATGAAGAC
Organism: Phosphuga atrata; assembly: GCA_944588485.1. Lineage (NCBI taxonomy): Eukaryota > Metazoa > Arthropoda > Insecta > Coleoptera > Silphidae > Phosphuga > Phosphuga atrata. The sequence continues at coordinate 27,221,430 of OX155896.1, read as the reverse complement.
ATCCCACAATAAGGGACAATAAGTTGTCCGTTGACCAGTGGGGCACAAATGTTTATCGAAAATCTGTGCTGGAAATGATTACAACTGTTATTTATGCCGTTACGTGCAAACGTTGCTTCATTAGTCTCCAACACAATGGAAACAAAGATTGGAATTTCAGATGATTTTCAAGCTGTACTTTTTGTACATGGAACGAATACAATTGACTCTCGCTCTGTGCTTCCTAAACAATTCAATTCGAGACATCCAATTGTTGACAAATTTCTCCAGTCCTACTAGAAGGATCTACTTTGATAAGATTTAAGATTTCTTCTTCGTCATCCAAAATTCGTTGGTGTCGGCCAGGTCCACCATTCCGAACTTAACGTGTTTACAATACACCAGTTTCTCTTGCACGGATTACTAGAGTGGTGAATTTTTCTGGAATAGGTGTTGACCTATTAGAAAATAGCTCAGCCTACAATCGACTTACAGCAACAGAATTCTGGAGCCCTTCCCGATAAATTAACAACATGCAAAAGTATTCACTGTTTGTGCAAGATACTATTTTTTACTTTTCTTATTAGGAAGTATTCGGAAGAATTTATTTCAAATCACAGCGCAGTAAGAACTGATGAAACAGCTTGACAGATGGGAAAATTTACCAGCATCAGCCTATTTAATAATACATTCACTGATAATATATCGTATAAATTTAAAAATTTAACAGTAATATCTATCGTATCATGTAACTTTTGTTCTGACATTTTAAGGTTAATACCCTTCTATAAAGATGTTTTATCACTTCTTGTAAATAAGATCAGGAGACAGTAAACACTCTTTAAATGTCTCTTTGTAAATGTGTAAGAGTGTATATGTTTTTATTAGAATGCACTAAGCAGGAAAAATATATTTTTCGTGATGAACGTGAATTAAAGCGTGGAGTGTTAAAATATATCACGTTATCTTCATGGACGCTCCACGCTTTTATTTATAGTCAACACGGATTTTACTTTTCAATGATTTTCTTGACAATGTTCGAAACTCGTGTCCTGTTAAGTATGTAGATTATATAACTTTAATTATATAACACAATCCTGGTAGAAATGAAACCGGGAAGCTGGTCGGGCGTGGTAAGATTATGTCCCATTAGAATCGGGCTCCTTCGAAATGCCCCTTCTGGGTGCCCAATACCAAATGTAATGCGCTTTGAGGAAGGCTCCTCTACGGTGGACCCGATCGGATAAATAGTCGCGAACTAGTTTAGTCCCCCGAATCGGGCATGGACTAGGTTGCCTGTTCTAAATTCCATCGGTCGGATCGAAGCCGTGCCCTACTATCCACATGATTTTCAATAGCGCATTACATTCTAGTCGGGTACCCTTCAGGGGGTTTCGGAATGTACCTGAACACGCTACTATTGAGGCAGAATCATACATTTTACATTTTTGGGAATTAGAGTATTACTCTTTAAAACATCTGAAAACAATATAATTGTATCAAAATTGCATACATCAATAATGTTATCCGAGATTCTTACCGATTATAATTGTTGTAACCTGCATATCCTCTATTACTATTTTATTCGTAATTACTTTTTGTTTGGATTTTATCCCTAGTTTATTTACAGTTTTCTTTCTTTCGTCACTTACTTTTACAACAGCAACTATTGTTACAATCTGCTGTTGGAGAAGGCGATAACAATTCTTAGTATTCATAAAAATCGTGGGTTGCTTTATTTTTGCATAATTTCTGTTTTTCTGGGCATAAAAAGCACCAGATTGCCTCTGAAGAACTTGCTTCTTTAATTTTTTTTTCAAATATATCAGCTTTTTTGTCTGATTCGCAATTTGAATCTGACGTGAATGCATTTTTCTTTTCATCCAATCGTTTAATTTTCTCCATAGTTTCTTTATATGAGTCTATACAGAATAAAAATTGTTTTAAGTTATTTTGAAATAATGAAATTTTATAATTATCAACTCACTCGCTTCACCCCTTACGTAGCAAATATATACCAGCTAACTTTTAGGAACATTGCCATAAAACCGCAATAATTGTTCAGTTAAGCACTTATCTTCGTCTTCGTATGGCCCAGGCATACATTTGGTTATAAATCTATTATTTTTTCGATCAATGGGCCCCGTTTCGTATAATGCGTAGCCGTTACAACCTACAGGATTTGTAGCAATATTTAACCAATTTTACTGCGTCTTTAGAGTAGAAAGAATATTTAGAAGAATAAATTTGATAATTAAATACCTCATTATCTAATAAACTTATCTTATTTTTAGCTTCCATTAATAATTTTCCAACTTTTTACTCCACAAAATTGTATTCAATAGTTTATATTATACACAACCGCTTGCTTAAGCTTGATTATTAAAACTGCGATTAACAATATAAGCCGAATCGGTTTCCTCCAATGCACGGATGTAAACTGTAAACATTTCGTAAACTAATAAAACTTTTTATGATTTGTAAAATGAGTTCAGGAAAATGAATCACTGCAATGATTGAAATATTTCTTGAAAAATTGTTAATTATTCATGAAGGAATGGGATCCCAAAATGTTTAATTACGCCATTATGCTCATAATTCAAGGATAATTTCATTTCAACTTTACTAATAATTTCACGTATCTAAACAGTTGAACGTATCACGTATTGAACGTATTCACGTATCGAAACACATTCGACTTATTTTTAACACAAATTCATTAAAATAAGACAATGCTTGTAGTTTACACTGTGCTGTTAATTTTTACCAGAACAGTCTTGATCCTATACAAAAAAGTAAGAAATGATATATTTCTTTATCTAATACTTTTTTGAACAAAATCATTATCAATTATTTTAAATACTGTAGCTCTATAGCGAGCAAAATCATTTAAAGATCGGCAATGTCTTGGAAACTCTTCAGGTGTATTTGTGATTTCAATACAGTAAGGCGACGAGAAATTTATTTTCTATATGAACTATGTAATTCCCATTTGTTCTTAATCTCACCCAATAGAAATTCTATTTTTTTTCATGACACCTAAGAACCCAAATAAGGCATCTGATCTGGCATATTTTATCGGGCAAACAAATTTAGGCCCCAACAGTTTCCTACTCTGGCCCATGTATACTGGGTTAATTATATTTAACTACGGTTGGGCCCCTGATTTGGAATTTTGAATCGATCAAACTAATTTAAGCCCGAACAGTTTACTGATCAGGCCCATTGTAACAGGGTTCCAGGGTACCATATCCAACCTCGATTAGGCCCCTGTTATGAAATATTTAAGCGGCCAAACAGATTTAAGATCGATCAGTTACCTGGTCAGGGTCATGGTAACAGGGCTCCTTATTCACAACCACGGTTGGGCTATCGATATAACATAATTAATCACACAAAAATCAATGTTAGCCCTATCAGATGCCTGGTTGGGCCCATGATTACAGGGTTTTTTACATTCAACTACGGTTAGGCTCCTGATCTGGTATATTATACCAGGCAAATAAATTTTAGCACGAGCAGTATCCTGGTTGGGCTCATGATAACATGGTTTTCAAATTTGCTCCCAATCGGGCTGCTGATAGGGCTCATGGAAATTGGATAATGTATTTTACCCTGGTCAGTTACCAAATCGGGCTCCCAACAGTCGGGTAACTGGAATTTTCCCCCATGGGGTCCATAACAAGGTCCATGTAATCGGGTCTTTATATCGCTCCCCTGCCAGGTGCTGTTCGGTGCTCGGGGAAGACCGACGATTTTTCTACAAGGGAAGTTATATTATGTTCCCACAAAATAGTGGTAAAAACAAAGTGATTTTTTCAATTCAGAGTATTATCTGTCCCTGTTAATTGCAATTTAATAGAAACGCCGTTTTTAATCAGTTTTTTTAACATATTTTTGGAAGGGATATATGCAACATAAGATCGCTGTACTTTCATACATTAGAAATATATATACATCAAAAGAACGTTTAAAAAAACATATCTCGCATAATATTGTGACTCGTAGTATGACAAATAAATTTCTGGAAGCATCTAACCCTAATAAAAATGTACATGCAAGATTTGCCTACCAATAGCCCCAAAGACTTGCAATTTTTTACCTTTGAGTATTAGAAATTCATATTAAAAAGTACAAACAAATAAAAACAAAATATTCAAGATGTTTATAAATGACAACTACATTTCATTCATAAAAGTAATTGATTAATTTACTCTACTTTGTATTTATAATTATAAAATTGTTTAATATAGTATAGAAAAAATATTATCAAATTTATTAAAAAAAAAACTCTGATAAATACGTTCTGCACAAAACAAGTGTTCAAAGTCACTTAGGTGCATATTTATAGAAAACAATATAGTGGTAGGTATCACCAGCGAAGTAATTTTTAAACATTTTGCATTAAGTTTATTTTATATTTGCTATATTATATTAGGTGATGACCCTCCAATGAATAAATAAATAAAATATGTTAAATATATATATGTATATATATATATATATATATATATATATATATATATATATATATATATATATATATATGTATATATATATATTGTAAACTGTTGTTATATTTGCAGAATTTTATCTTCCTTAATCCTCCTCATGCTGCTCTCAGTTCGTAGATTTTAGTCTTTTATATTTTTCCTTCCTTCATTCAGCAACTTTTTTTCATGCTATTGATTCACTGTTTTACTGACCATGATCCATCATTATGTTCATTCATTGTGTTTTTCTCCTACTTTTTATAACTTGTAATTCATTTCCTTTTGTTCACGTGGTTATATCGTACAGACTTTCTTGATGGATATATACATTAGACAAATGGTTCTTTTAAATAGCAAAAGAAATAACCGATCAATATAGTGAATTAATTTGAATTAATTGCTTGTATACATCCTACATATTTTAAATTTAATATTTAATTATTACATTTTAAATGAACGTTTATTTTAAGGTGTTTTGAAGTTTACAATTTTAAATAAAAATTTTATTATTGCAAATCAATAAATTTATTTATTGCAAATAGCTCAAATCCCAGTCTCTAAAATACTAAATTTGCAACTAATTTTAAAATTACAATAGAAAAAGAATATTTTGTTCATTTCACAAAGCCTGATCATTCAGATTTTATTCGCACTCGAAAAATAAAAGTTTTGGTTGTTTATCAGACAAAAATTAAATAAAATGAATGAAAAAAAATGTATAGTCAATAGATTTTTTTTTAGCTTACTTGAATTTTAATGTGATAATATCACTTTATGTTATATAAAAATTTATATGAACTTTCATTATATAAGTGTTCCTTAGAAGTTGTAATTCGTTTTGTAATTAATAATAAATTAAAGTAAACAAAAATAACAATAGATTAAGGGGCGGTGGAGTACAATTAGGGCTTCCAATACCGAAATCCCGGAATCGCGAAAACCGGGATTTTAGTATATTTTTTTCCGGAAGATAGAAAATCGGTATTACAAAAAATACCGGTATTTCGGTATTTGTATAAAATATCTTACTTTTTATTTATATTACTTATTTCAATTAGCAGAACAGAATAAGAACAAGAATAATAAATTCGTATTTATACCTCTTCAATGCATAGTGAAATTAGTCACTCAATTTCGTTATAAAAAACTTGATTTACTCTTTACGCGCCATCTCTCATATCACACGCACAGGATTAACAACACATACATATAGCGTCATAACCTATATTTCTGAATTTATTATTTGCTGTAGATTGCTCTAATGGGTGTTGTTTGAAATCGTAGGTTTTTTTAGATAAAGTTTTGGATAAACATATACGATACGTATCGTACGCCATGTCTACGTCCACACAAAAGGAGTTCTTCAAACACAAAAAGGACAACGATGAATCTTCGGTTTGGCACTATTTTTTTTTAACAAATCTAGCCAGGTGTAAAGAGTGTTCAAAGGAAATAAAATGTGGTGGTGGATCTACTAGTGGACTACATACTCATTTAAAGACAATGCATGGAATGGAATGCATGAAATAAATCTAAGAAAAAGAGGTTAGGTAGCTTTGAATGCAAACAATGATCAAGATCAATCAAATCAGTCTAAAAAACCTAATTTAATAACAAGTTATTTAAAAAGAAATTAAAACGAAAGCCTAGCTAGAGTTATTTAGCTCTAATGTCATCTCGAGACGGCTTATCATTTAATATTTTGAAAACATCTATTGATATTAGAGAAGGATTAATTGCTCGTGGTTTAAAAGATGTTCCAAAATCAGCAATTACAATAAGATATTTTATACTTGAATATAATAAAACTATTCGAATTACCATAAAAGATGAAATAGCTCAGCTTAAATATAAAGGCAAACGATTCAGTGTAACATTTGATGAATGGACATTGATTGGCAATCGACGATATCTAAATATAAATATACATACTGCTGGAGGATTTTTTTGGAATATTGGACTTGTGCGAGCATTTGGAAGTCTGCCAGCAGAAAGGTGTTTAATGCTGGTTAGAGAAAAGTTAGAAGAATTTGGTTTGTGTATTTCTAAAGATATAGTCTTCATAACCACTGATGGGACATCGGTTATGGTTGAATTGAACTTATTGATGCTGAGCAACAGATCTGCTTGGTGCATGGCATCAATTTAGCTATAACCGGTATACTTTATAAGTCAAGGTCAGAAGTTCTGACAATTTCATCGTTTGGTTCTGACTCAGAACCAAACGATGAAATTGTTAATAACGACATGAATGTTGAAGAAGTTTATGAAAATAGAGAATATGTTGACGGCGTCGTTATAGAATCTATTTTAGTAGATACTACGGCCAGTATTAGTCAGGCTACCATTTATCCTCTTGTAACAAAAATAAGAAGGGTAGTCAAAATACATATTTAGAAATTCACCTACTAAAAATGATAACTTTTTAGAGAAATATGTAAAAGAAGATTTTGGTAGAAAAATTGCATTAAAATTAGACTGTAAAACATGATAGAATAGCATGTTATTTATGTTAGCAACATTTTACTAATTGAGAGAATGTGTTCAAAAAGCCCTTATTGACATAAATTCCGGAATGAATTTTGGTGACAGAGACTTCCATTTATTATCTGAAATTATCACTACCCTTACTCCTATAAAATTAGCAGTTGATGCATTTTGTCGCCAAGATTCTAATCTTCTTACAGCAGATGAAACAATAAAATTTATGATGGCAGATTTTTCGAATCAAAATTGTGAAATTGCAAAAGAACTGATGATGCTTTAAAAATTCCTATATTACAAAGACGAAATAATTTATGGCAGGTACTTCAGTTCTTACATAGTGGAGAACAAGATAAAAGCGATTTAGTTCAAACTATATTTCCACAGTTAACTAAAGCGACTATGAAAAAAATAATAATTTGTTTGATTAAACGACTTTCGACCGAAAACGCAGAAGAACTTGTTAGATCAGATTCAGATAAAGACGAGAATTCCGAAGAATCTTTGGAAACAAATCTGACCAATACAATAAGGACTGGCTCCAACTTTGCTAATGACAAATTAAAACTGCAACTTCAATCAGCAATCCAAAAAAACTTTCAGTTCAACCTAAAATTACAAAAGTGCAAGGGGTGGAACCAATTAAAAAAGACGAAATTGCTATTTTTGGAAAAACAGGAGTAAGAGGAAAATATTTGCAACTGACGTACGGCCATTTAAGTACAATTGCACCAACAAGTGTAGAATCGGAAAGGACGTTTTCTGCAGCAAGGCACTTATGTACAAAGATTCGGTCCAGTCTGAACGACGAAACAATTGATTGTTTTTGTTTTGAGTTTAAAACAAAGTTATGTTTTGAGTGTATTTTAATAAAACATACTCAATTTGCGAAATGAAGAAATGTTTGAAATTTATAGAAATGATAACTTTGTTCCGAATGTTTGCTATAAATAATTTGTTTTTTTACATACAGAAGGAGTAAACAAATGTTTAGTTTTTATACGTATTTCGTTTAAATATTTTTTTGTATAGTTTATAACTCAATAAATATATTTTTAAGTTTTTGCTTTGTTTTCTTTTCAATAAATCATCATTATCAGTTATCAGTAATATTTATAAAAATCTATCGAAAATATTTTTGCTGGTAATACCGGTATTCCGGTTGTTGAAAACAAATAATACCAAAATACCGGTTTTCATTTTATGCTCCGGTATTGGAAGCCCTAGGTACAATGATACAAGGGACATCTAGATACACTAGCATTACTTAATGCTTAATGCATATGCTTAATGCTTAATGCTTAATGCATTAATTAATAAGCTATTGAATGTTTTCAAGGGGACATCTCTGAAACGCTCCTATAAATGTTTGAACGCTTCCATTCCGATCAGTCGATTGGTATTTTACAAGTCGTAACATGTATCGAGTGCGGCCAACTAAAAAAATACTTTAAATGTAAAGCTGTAGGCAAGATCTGCTTTGCCATCTTGTTAATATCTATATATACCAAGGGTAAGTTAGGACATCAAGTATTAAGGTTTTGGTGCATTTTTTTTAAATAAATTTTAAAAGTTATAAAGTTATAAATATAAATTAAATAAATTTTAAATAAAATTAAAAGTTAATTAGTTACATCAGTATAATATCCATTTTGAAAAAAATTGCTTAGATACTTAGATACAATAAAGCAAGGCACACAATGATACACAACGTTGTGCCCCGTACTCATATCAAAGTGCCCCAATAAAATTTGCACAATACAAATTTATTCCTAAATAATATAAAATATGTTAAAATTATATATTTTGTTGTCATAAGAAAATGGTGCGCACGTACAAGTCAAAGACTGAAAGACGTAGTATAGACGAAGAAAAGATTAAGACCGCCGTATCTGAAGATACTTATAGGTAGAAGTAAGGTATTATACGAAAGGCAGCTGATAAGTATGGTATCAAACCTGCAACTCTGCAACATCGTATTGAAAAGTTTAAGAAAGCTTATGAGGAAAACCAAACGTCATCTTCTAATTTGTATTCGACAAAGTATACTGTAATATATTTACTGCCCAGCAAGAGAAAGTTTTCTCTGAATATTTGTTGAATTTCAGCAAGATGCAATATGGGTTATCCTTGCAGCAACTTTTAACATTAGCTTATATGTACGCAGAGTATTTGGGATGTAATTATCCAGAATCATCGAAAAAAAACGCGCCGGGAAAGATTAGGCAGCAGGATTTAGAAAGAGAAATCAGGAGCTTAGCCTAAGAGAGCCAGAAAACACATGCGCCGCAAAAATTTTGCATTTAATAAAACCGGAGTGGCTAAATTTTCTGATAATTTTGAGCATGTAATGTTACGCTATATATTCACACCTAACCGTATATTAAATTTGGTCGAAACTAATATTATACGGTCATACCAACACCTAAAGTTTTGGACAAAAGACACAGAGGCAAATGAGACAAATTGTGTCAGCTGAACGTGAAGAACTCGTAACTGTTTGTGGAATAGTAACGGAAACAGGTGCTGCCCTTCCTCCTGTTTATGTTTTTCCTCGCGTCCATTTTAAAGATTAATTTTCAAATGGGGCTCCCCAAGGCAGTCTTGGTTTGGCAAACAGGAGCGGCTGAATGACAGTTGAATAGTACATTCAAGTTCTTTAACACGTTCAACGCCACACCTCGTGCACTAAAGATAACCCAATTTTTATTATATCTGACAACCACGAATCACATATTTCTATTAAAGCTTTTAAATATTCTCGTGATATTGGGATTATCTATCTTTCTTTACCACCACACACGTCACACAAATTACAACCGCTGGATGTCAGCGTTTTTGGTTAATTTAAAAGTAAATAAAGGGATGTAGGGTTTAGTGTTGTAGAGTTAGTACCTTTCACTAAATACGGTCGTAACTACCGTCTATGACGGAGGTTAGTAGGCAGTGACTGGACCTCACAAGACTACCAATTCTCACTTGTGGCTCCCCGCGCCACACCCCGGGCAACTGCATCGAACTGCAGGCTAAACCATGTGAGGATAGTCAGATATGACGAACCGAGTAGTGTCTGACCCAGAATGGGCGGCTACGAACAGCGTCTGTTCCCAGATTGGGCGGCTGAAATTAAATCAAGGAAGGCAACGGGGAACCACCTTGATCATCTTTTCCCAGGAAACCACTATGGCGAGAAACATAAACAAGACGGCCCCTAGTTCCGGACAGCCCTTAAATGGGCAAGGGGTGCTAAGAATTCCCCGGCTCAAAGTAGTGAAATCAAAGTTGCGCATCTGTACATGGAACGTGAGAACCTTGTTTCAAGCTGGGAAGCTCGATAATTTGGTTCAGGAGATGAATAGAATGAACAAACACATAATGGGTATATGCGAGCACCGTTGGACAGGATGCGGATCATGTCAACATGAGCACGACACACTATATTACTCAGGTAATGACAACAACAACCAAAATCATCGAGGCGGCGCTGGCATCTTTGTTGCATTAGAATACACAAAATATGTCAAGAATATCCAACCGGATATGCTTACTGCAAATGACCAAACCTGCAAACCATTTAATATCAATCTTATTCAGGTTTATGCTCCAACTGCTGAGAAGAGGTATGACATGGAAGAGGAAAATTTATATGAGCTAATTGATTCCTCAATGAAGACATTCAAGACCGATAGTGTTATTATTATATTGTGAGATTTTAATGCCAAAATTGGGCAAGGACAACGCACCGATATAGTTGGTAGTTTTGGGTTTTGTAGCTCCAACGAGAGAGGTGACAGACTCTACGACTTTTGTCAGGATCAGGGACACGTTTTTCGATATACCCAGACGAAGACTTTATACTTGGCAAGCCCCACGCAGTGATCTAAATAACTCAACACCAATTAGAAATCAGATCGACAACCTACTGATAAATATGTGTTTTAAAAATATAATAAAAAATGTCAAAGGTTACCCTGGGGCTGACATTGGCTCGGACCATAATCCCCTTGTGGCTGAACAGTCGTTAAACATAAAAGCTAAAAAGCAAACACACCCAGCTATAGCAGTTGATGTAACGAGGCTAAATAACCCTGAAGTCAGAGATATTTTTGCCGAAGAAATAAATAACAGGTTAACAAGCTGGTAATACGACTTTTCATCCCCCTACAAAATATCCCCGACAAAACATCCTCCGACAAAATATCCCCAGACAAAATATCCCCAAGACAAAATATCCCCAAGAAAAAATATCCCTGTGATGAAAAATCCGTAGACTATTATTCAGTCTTGACAATTCTTCGAAAACTGTTCAAATGATTTAATTTATGAATTTAACTTTTTGAACTGTTAGGATTTATCGATTATTGATAAATTATGTATTTGTACATGTGTAGTACATTTGTGTTATGTCCACCTTCCCCTTACTTTTTCAATTTCGATCCAATATAAGACAAAGTGGCAAGGACCGTTGGTTTTGCCTTGGTTAGATTAGGTTGTCCGCCGCGAAGCGGGAAGATAAATCAAGACAACATACGCGCGGCAGCGCGAACTCTCGGTCCAATGTAGGATAAAGTGGCAAGGACCGTTGGTTTTACCTTGGTTAAATTAGGTTGTTCGCCGCGAAGCGGGAAGATAAATCAAGACAAAATACGCGCATCAGCGCGAACTCTCGGTCCAATGTAGGACAAAGTGGCAAGGACCGTTGGTTTTACCTTGTTAAGATTAGGTTGTCCACCGCGAAGCGGGAAGATAAATCAAGACAACATACGCGTTAATTTCTACGGGCAAAAATTTTTTGAGACGATGTGATCAATGGCTGAGTGATGGAACTTTTAAATCAGTGCCTGACATATTTTCCCAATTGTATATAATTCATGGATTCAAAGATGGTAAATCTGTGCCATTAGTGTATATGTTAGCACCTGATAAGTCTAAGTTGACTTATGTAAAATTGTTGAAAATACTCCGTGAAGCTTTGCCGAATTATTCACCATTACGTATAATGATGGACTTTGAAAATGCATTTATTGGTGCTTGTAAAGAGGTTTATCCAAGAGTTACGATTTCGGGATGTATTACTGTGTATTAAAAATGAAGAGCTTTTTTGTATTCATTTAATTGCATAATTTATTTTAATGACAGAATTGTTTATTTTGATAGTGGAAGTTATTTAGTCAAGAATTATTATATCCATAGGATATTTTGTCTGGGGATATTTTGTCTTGAGGATATTTTGTCGGGGGATATTTTGTCTTGGAGATATTTTATATATTTATTATGAAAAGTCGCGGAATCAACAAGTCTGCAGGAGAACCAGCTCCATGATATAGAGACTCTTTGGAATAACACCAAGAATAGCATTGTGAACACGTGTAAATTACATATCCGCGTGACCTTTAAACCCAAAAACAAGTGGATGATAGATCACATTCTAACCCTCATGGAGCAGCGAAGACTGGTAAAGAACAAACCTGACAAATATAAAAAAATACGAAAGGTCATAAGAAAGGAGATCAACGAATCCAAACATATATGGATGGAATGTGCAGAAATAGAAGACCTCTGCTCCAAACATGATACTTTTAATATACATAGATAAGTAAAGGAAGTAGCTGGAGTCCACAGGAAGAGAACGACTATATCACTTACAAATTATAGTAACCAACTAATTTTGAAAGAACAAGAAATAAAAAACACATGGACCAGTTTATAAAGGTCAACCTTAAAGATCATAGAGCTGATGCGGTATACGTGCATGAGCGCATGGGACCAACTATTCTTAAATCCGAGGTGATACATACATTCTCTATAGCAAAAAAATAGGAAAGCATCTGGCCCTGACGAGATTCCGACCGAGGTTCTAAAGCTCATTACAGAGGAAAATATTGGCTTGGTAGTTAAACTGTTTAATAGTTGCTATGAGACAGGTGTAATTCCATGTGACTGGTTATCATCAACCTTTATTGCTCTACCTAAAAAACAACAGATAAAAAAAGGTGGTGATTATCGCTTAATCAGCCTCATGTCCCAGAATCAAATCATTCCTACGGATCATTCACGCACGTATTAGACGTAGATGTGAGGAAGATCTTGTTGATTCTCAATTCGGCTTCAGAAACGCTTTCGGAACGCGTGAAGCACTTTTCGGAATGAACTTTCTCCCTGATCTGAAAAATGCCCTAATCAGCGAACAGATGTTTTTGCATGCTCCATCGATTACTAAAAAGCCTTTGACCGCATACGGCACGATAAACTTACAGATATACTACAGGGGGTTGGATTACATGATAGATATATCCGCATACATAAAAATATATACTGGAATCAAACGGCACAGGTAAAAATAGGCAATATTAAAACAGGCCATTTTGAAATACAACGTGGAGCAAGACAGGGTTGCATGCTGTCGCCCTTACTTTTCAACCTATACTCTGATCGAATTTTTAAGGAAGCATTGGAAGGAATATCATACCTCGGCATCCAAATAAATGGAGAGCCAATAACAACAATTAGATATGCTGACGATACAGTGATTTTAGCAAACACAATCGAGGGACTACAGTTACTTATAAACAAAATCGGTGACGTGGGAGAGACACAAGGTCTAAAAATCAATATAGGAAAGACCAAATTTATGATATACAGCAAGCAACCACACAATGGCACTACCATAGAATTTAATGGAAGCCAAATTGAACGTGTCTCTAAGTTCAAATACCTTGGTAGTATTATTGCAAAGGATCTAAACCCGGACTGCGACATAAAGTGCCGAATAGAGATTGCTCGTACAACTGTTTATAATATGATATGCTTTCTTTGCAATAACAACCTGAATCTGAAGCTAAGACAGCGCATGGTTGAATGCTATGTATGGTCGGTATTGCTGTACGGAGTAGAGACGTGGATTCTGTAGGTCAGGACGATGAACCAACTGGAGGCATTCGAAATGTGGCTTCACAGAAGAATGATTCGTATTCCGTGGACACAACATGTTACAAACGAGAATGTACCACGAAGAGCAAACATCGAAAGGCAACTTTTGGCGACCGTAAAATGCTGAAAGACATTATATCTGGGACATATTTTGAGAGGTGATAAATATCGTTCATTACAGCTCATACTAAAGTGCAAGTTTAAGGGGAGCCGTGGAGTTGGAAGAAAGCAACAACGAGTGAACTTTTTCGCTTGGAGGAGGACGGTACAGCTTTTGCCATGGTGATCGCCAACGTCAGGGAGACCAGACAAGGCACATGAAAGAAAAAAAGGAAGGTAAATTGAAAATAGCATTTAATGATTGGCACATTCAAAATATTGTTAAGACTTTTTCTATAATATAACATAGCTGAACTATCAAATCTGCCATTTTGAAATCATTTGCACCCAAAAACATCACAAGCGGTTTTTCTAATCCAAGAATTTGGCCATTCAATGGACTTGCATTTAGGGTTGATGTCGCCTACAAAAATGTTCAGTGAAAGTTCCCAACAAGAACACTCAGAAAATGATCAGGAAATAGACAGACAGGAAATAGATTTTGTGGAAATAGAAAGAAATCAGATTGTTGAAATTATTGATGAAAGCTGTAACAGAGATGACACACAAACAGACCCTTCAGAGAACCGATCGGATTTCGATACATTTGCAAATATTATTCCACCTCTCAACGTTTGGCCTCTTCCAAAACCAGGGGTATCAGGTTTTCAGACAAATAACTCAATGTCTCCAGCAGTTGTACGTATGATACCTATCAAAAAAAGGCTTTTAATGAAAATACATCGAAGAGAAGAAGATAAAAAGGAAAATCCAGGATTTATACTGAATCACCAGAAAAAAATCGTCTGGAAATGTTACACGAAGAAAAAGGAAGAAAACGAGAAGTTAAATTGATGAAGCAGAAATCAAAAAAGTTGAAGGCAGCAAAGAATTTATTAGGAATCTTAGATACCAAAAAACATAAGAAAAAAGGATCTGGCCTCGTTTGAAGTCAATGTCAGATTGTAATTCCAATCCAACGATAATGAGTTATTGAAATTAATTGATTACGAAGATAATAAAGAATCAGACGAAGGAGGTGGAGAAGAGTTTGACATTCCTAATCCTGAAAATGTAAAATGTCCAAATATTGGTGATTTCTTTCTAATTCAATTTAAAAAGAAAAAATCTGTAATTCATTATGTGGCCAAAGTCATTTCTAAATATAATTTGTCTGAATACCAAGTCTTATATCTCAGAAAAAATCCAAGAAAAATTTTCCAAGAAAAATTTACATTTTTGTTTTTTCTGATGTAGAAGACAAAGCAACCGTTGATTTTAAAGATGTTGTTTTACATTTGTCTAAACCAAATTTTACGAAAGGCACAGCTCGAACATCATCTTCAATGTATACTTTTTCTGTTGATTTAAGTGCATACAATGTGCAATAAAAGCGTTTTGAAGAATAATGATATTCTAAATTGTTAATTTAGTTACGTAACAAATGTTTTGTAAGACTGATTACCATCTATTCACAATAAAAAAGAAAAATTATTATGACAGTTATAATTTAACCATTGCATACAATTTCCATTCTGTATTAAGGTGCCCCACGTGATGTATCTAAGTACCCCGTTGGTGGAGCAGAATGATTCAAAAATCATTTTATACAAAACACGTAATTTTCTATCAAAACTTAAATAATTTTTATCCTTGACATTATAATATTTATACATTTAGCTAAACGTTCAGTTGGAAATAAATAATAAATTTAACGTTTATACATATGTTATTTCATTTTCAATATTTATGAATCAATTTTCGACACCTACCGATATATTTTAAAAATTATTACGAACAGAAATTATTTTAAGCTATGACTGAATTGAAAAATTCATTATGTTTTAATCACACTTAATATATAAACATATTATTCAGGGTGATTCGGGAGGAAATGGAAATATTTTGAAGACATGTCTAGGAAGCAAAAATTAGTAAAATAAGGTCATTTGATAAAGTCCGATTTTCATTTGTATCAGATATAATTAGGTTTTTCTTTTTAAAGATAATCAAGTTACACTTGACAACGATGTCCTAAATGCCAATTCGAAACAAAATATCAATTAGGCAAATGTCATAAAAAGTCACAGTTGTTGTTTTACGAGATTATAAAAATGCCTCATATTACCAGTTATAGAGAATATTCAGATATGGTGCTCAGTTTGGAACTTGAAGTAGATATTCTGGACGTTGTAGAAAATAATCCAGGGATAAGTGCAAGGTGCATTGAAATCCAATTTGAAATTTCACAAATATTGGTTTGGAAAACATTAAAACGGCAAGGTTCAAACGCTTTTCACGTGCAGAAAGTAAAAAATCTCCAAGAAGGCAAAGCTACCATTTTGTCAATGGATTA
Organism: Phosphuga atrata; assembly: GCA_944588485.1. Taxonomy (NCBI): domain Eukaryota; kingdom Metazoa; phylum Arthropoda; class Insecta; order Coleoptera; family Silphidae; genus Phosphuga; species Phosphuga atrata. The sequence continues at coordinate 27,205,089 of OX155896.1, read as the reverse complement.
GTAAGAATATAAGATTACTGAAATGCATTTTATTTACTGATGAAGCTCATTTTACTCGAGATGGAATTAACAATTGCCATATTAATCATTGATGGTCGGACGAAAACACCCATATGCCATACAAGAACATAGTTTCCAACATCGGTTTAGTCTTAATGTATGGTGCGGCATTCTAAATGATCAATTGTTTGGTTTTTTTGTTTTGCATGGCCGTTTTACTGGGGAAGGTTATTTACATTTTTTGGAAGACCATTTAAAGGAAATATTGGACGAAGTACTTTTGAATATTCGACGACGTATTATCTTCCAACAAGATGGAGCACCACCTCATTATGAAAATGTGAATTTTTTTTTCAAATACTCATTTCGGCGATCGCTGAATTGGCAGACGAGGCCCGCACCTTTGGTCACCGAGGTCACCTAATCTCACTTCCCTAGATTTTTGTCCTTGGGGGTGGATGAATTCGTTAGTTTATGCTATGAAAGTGCACACAAGGGATGCGCTAGTAGATCGCATTTATAATGCTGCGGCGTTAATTAGAGCAAATCATCGTTCACTGCAACTGGCTACCAGGTCCATTTATAAACGAGCAAACATGTGTTTTGGTGGAGTTTTCAAAAATCTTGAATTAATGCTACTTTTGTTTTTGTTTGTAATTTCAGTAATACATTTTCCTTCAAATCAAGTGAACTTGAAAATGACCTGCATCAGTCGAATGAATTGAAAAATTCTCGAAGTATTAACCACACTTGATATGTACAAATATTACATAACTTGTTATTCGTAGTTATATAAATTTAAAGACAACATGACTCAAGTTTTGATTGGCGAATGTCATTTTCAACTCACTTCACAAGTTCACTTAAAAATAACCTTTAAAGTTCTCTTCACTTGAAAATAACCTTCGCGAGTCGAAACTCGAGTCCTGTTAAATGTTTAAATTTATATGACTATTAAAACATAGTGATTTTTTTCAATTTACTGTAAGTATGGATTACCACGTATTACCGGTGGCAACCATCCTATTCATTTTAAGCTTTCATTTATTTTACCTGCAGCGAAACATTTTTAATTTACGACTTAATAATAAAAGTAATTTCCCACTTGAACAGAAACAGTTTGAATAAAATATTTTCATAGTTTATTTTAATAACAAAGCTTTATTGTTGTACGTAAATTGTGCAGTGAAATATTTTATGTTTTTCTTATATGGATAAATATTAAATTACATTTTGGCAAAAGAAAACGATTTAATATTCATTGTAATTTTTCATCCATTTAGTTTATTCATTATAAAAATTGGATGCAATTACTGAAATTTATTATCAAATTTATTTGCAAGAAAGAATTTTATTTTATTTTTTAGTTATAGGTCAATTAAAAAATATCCATTTGAAAACTTTTATATTTTTTAATCAAAATTTAATAATTTAAAATGTATTAAATGAGATAAAACTGTTTACGGTCATTTTATTTTTAATTAAAACTATGCTTTCTCTCGAATATATAATTTAATCGTAGATTTATAAAACAAAAATTGCTCCGACACAATAACTCTAAAACAGATATTCTAACAAACGAAATAAATTGTTTTGTAATTCTGATTGTAAATACATTTTATTTTTAATTTATGACAATCAACTCAGATTCAACTTCCAGTAATTATAAAACATGCTTTAATTGCACTAGAACTAGGTACTTTAGCAATTAGAGAAAGAACTTCTACTCTACTAGGCATATTTTTTCAGAAAAAAATCTTCTAAATGAAAGTCTTCTAAATGAAAATCTATTAAATGAAAGTTTTTTAAATCTGTCATTACTTCAACATTATTGGGTAGATGTTTGACAATATCTACCACCGCGTCTACTTCATCCTCTTCGAAGAAATTCTTCTTCTTTGAGTTCCCTCTTACGGGAGATTGGAAACCATAACGACAGGTATCTTGCTGACAGCCGCCCTGAACAGCTCGGCAGACGTACACTCAAACCACCCTCTAGGGTTGCGAAGCCACTATATCCTCCTTCTGCCAACAGTTCTTTTTCCTCTAATTTTACTCTAGATAATTTGTTTGAGGATGTTGTATCATTCTCTTCATATAATGTGTCCCAGGTACTCAAGTTTTCTAAAATTCGTTGTTTTAGGAATCTCTCTGGTTTTATCCATTCGGTGCAGTACTGCTTCGTTGGTAATTTTGTCGGTCCGTGAAATTTTAAGGATTCTCCTGTAACACCACATTTCGAAAGCATCCACTTTTTTATGTTTTCCGCCTTTAATGTCCAGGCCTCATTCCATACAGCAGGGTAGGAAAGAGGTAGCACTTAGCATTCGGTTTCTAATCTCTAATTTAATGCTGCGGTTATAGATAATTTTCCCTCTTTTAGAAAGGGCACTACGGGCGAGTTCTATTCTATAGGTAATAAGTAGAAATTAGGATACTTATTTCTTATTGACGAAATTGTTTCAATAATTAAAAATACAGGTCCTCCTCTTCACTTGACTGAGTTTCGTTCCCACAACTAGGTCGTTAAGCGAATTGGTCGATAAGTGAGAACCCTTTATTTTTATACATTTTGTAATGAATGTGAAAAATAAATTACACAGCAGCTATAACCAATTTAAGGTAGAAAAGGTGAATGAGAATGACCATAATTACCTTATGATGTAATGGAAACTATCTGCTACTGCGAATTCCTAAAAACAATAACTCTTATAAAGAATCATTTTATTGACACTTAAATCCAATATAATAATTATAACTTTAGATATTAATTCAATCAGCTGAACTGTTGTTAGTTTTAATGTGCTACAAAGAACAAGAAATTGTCATCTTTTATCAAATTCTGTTCATTGAAATCAATGATTTTTACAATTTGTAATATCGATTAAAATGAAGTTTAAGAAAAGAAATAGCTCGTTTAATTAATTTGTTATTTTTATTTAATATTATTTAATATTAATAGTATTATTCTATTTTGCGTCTGTAATCGACTCATAACAGCACTCAAGAAGCCAAACTTGGACGCGTGCTGTAAAATCGCGCTTACCGAACTCGTCCTTTAATATACTATAACTGTTTGATTTATAACTGTAAAATTGTACAGCATATTTTGTTGAATATTAATTTAATAATGATATTTAATGAATTTTAACAAAGCATAGTTTGTAATGACTGAAAGACCTTGTGGTCGATAGCCATTTGTTACTGTTGGTATTGTAATATAGAGTAGCTGAAAGGCCTTCTGTTCAATGGACTAGTATATGTTATGAGTGTAAACAATATCTTCTCTCTCTACAACATAAGCATTGAAATCAAATATTAACATTACCCAATCTAGGTGTTTACATCAAATTTTGTGAATCCAATGTTATCACCAACATTTTCTTTATTCATTATAATTATATTTTGTTTCACTTATTTATAATTGTTACTATTTAGTGCACCAAAATGTTGATAACAAGCCAAAAGATATTTCAACTATTTGTTGAAATTACGATTTACTCGTTCTAATGAGCGAGATCATGTTTTTTTATTTTATTATGAAGGAGCTAAAAGGTATTAAATAAGAGACAATGAAAAGGCAGCACAGCTTAGCAAGCATTAAAACAATCATTACTAAAATGGTCAAATTTAGCGACATTATACATATTAAAATATACACAAGACATGACTTGATAAGACTTGACAAGACGAGACAATATCAGACAAGACCAGAAAAGACCAGACAAGATCTAATAAGTGCAGACAAGAGCAGACAGAAGCAGGTAAGACCATAAAAGAGTAGACAACACCAGAGAAGAGCAAACAAGAGCAGACACGACCAGACAAGATCAGGCAAGACTAGATAAGACTAGAGAAGACCAGAGAAGACCAGGCAAGACCAGACAAGACCAGACAAGACCAGGCAAGAGTAGACAAGACAAAACAAGACACGACAAACACAAGACAATACCAGGCAAGATCGGCAAGAACAGACAAGGCGCTACAAGACCAGCGAAGACCAGGCAAAACCAGGCAAGACCAGACAAGATCAGACAAGACCAGAGAAGACAAGACAAGACTAGACAAAACTAGATTAGACCAGACGAGGTCAGACACGACTAGAAAAGACAAGATTAAACAAGGTTAGACAAGGCCATAGAAGACAACATAACACCAGACAAGTTCAGACAAGACCAGACAAGATTAGACAAGACCACGCAAGAGTAGACTAGATAAGTCAGGACCAGACAAGCCCGGCACGACCATACAAGGTCCTACAACACCAGAGAAGACAAGGCAAGCCAGGTAAGACCAGACATGGCCAGACAAGACCAGCCAAGACCAGACAATTCTAGACAAGGTCCGACAAAACCCATCAAGACCGGACATTACAATGTAAGAACAGACGAGACCAGAGAAGATCAGTAAAGAGCAGACAGGACTATACAACACGAGACAATACTAGAAGAGAGGAAGAGAAGATAGAGAGGGTTCAACAAAAGTTCTACAAGAAATTCCTAAAGTTGGACAAGTCGACACCAGGCATACATAGTCCTGCAAAAGGTGGCCGTTTTAGCGAAAAAAAGGTGATGAAAGGTATGAATGCAAGGTGATTGAAATGGAGGATGAAAGAATAATAAAAGTGGTATTTAGAATGGCGAATCGGGAGGGTGAAACAGGGAAGAAAGTGTATGCGTGGGGAATGAATAAAAAGAAATTATATGAAAGAGGAGGGATATCTGGCGAGGGACTAGAAAAACTTAAGAGGGAAGGGGCAAACTGGGTGTAAATGATGAGCGATTGGGTGAGCGACTAGTAGAGGTAGAATTGCAGGAACGCCAAGGCCAAATTGACAATAGTAGATTTTTCAAAGAATATGCAAAGATTCAGTTGCTTGGTCACTTAGCTACCTATTGAAACTCAACTAAAGAGTCAGACGCGTAGGTCATATTGGCAAGGTTTAGGTGTGGAAGTGAAGAGCGTGGTAGGAAATATAGGAAGAGCGAAGAATATCGGAAGTGCACAGTATGTGGAACAAGAGAAGATAGATGGAAACATTGGATGGAAGAATGTACAAGGAATGAATGGAAGGAACAGGAGAAAAGGCTAGGATAAGAATAGAAGGAGTGTATGGATGAAAGGGGAAATGGTTTGGAATTTTTAAGGGGGGGTGAAAAAGCGGAAAGAGCAAATAGGTACCAAGGAAGAACCCATTCCTTTAGTTTGTAACTTGTAATATATAATGTATAGTATGCTAACGTATTTATGTAAAATATATTGTATATATGCCAATAAAAGGTTATAATAATAGACAATACCCGATAAGATCAAATAAGACCAGAGAAGATTATAGAAGACAAGAGAAGATCAGACAAAACCAAACAAGACCGGGAAAGAACAGAAAAGACGAGACAAGATGTGACAAAATCAGACAAGAGCAGACATGACCAGCTAGGACCAAACAAGTCTAGACAAGGCCAGAAAAAGAAACAGGCAAGACCAGACAGGACCATAGAAGATCAGACAAAATCAAACAAGAGCAGACAGGATCATAGAAGACCAGACAAGATCAGACAAGACCATACAAAAGCAGACAATACCAGACAAGACCAGATAAGACTGAATAAGACCGGAAGAGGCTGGACAAGACGGGACAAGCGCGGATAAGATTGGACAAGACCGGCCAAGAACGGACGAGACCGTACAAAACCATACAAGGCCAGACAACACCAGATTAGACCAAAAAGGATCAGACAGCATCAGGCGAGACAGACATCACCAGACAAGAGAAGATGACACCAGAAAAATTCAGAGAAGGCCATTCAAAATGAGACTAGTTAAAGCAACACCCGACAAGATTAGACAAGGACAGACAGTACCAGACAGTACCATACAATATCAGACCAGACCTGGCAAGATCAGACAAGACCAGACAAACGCAGACCAAATCAGACAATAGCGAACAATAGTACCAATAGCGGACAAGAGCGGAAAAGACCAGACAACACCCGACAAAACCGAGCAAGAGCGCACAAGATGAGGAGTACAAGAGAGAACAAAACACGAGAAGAGCAGGCAAGACCAGACTAGACAGGACCAGACAAGACCAGAGAAGACCCGACAAGGCCAGACAAAACCAGACAGGACCAGACATGACCAGAGTACAATAATAGATAAGATAAGATGAGACGAAACAAGACAAGATTAGACAAGTATAGACAAGGCCAGACAAGATCCGACAATACCAAGAAATATAGCACTAAACCAGATAAGATGAGATAAAACCAGTCAAGGTCAGACATGACCACGCAACAAGAGACAAGACCAGGCAAGAAGAGACAGGACCAGACAACACTAGATAAGACCAGACCAGACAAGGTAGGACCAGACAAGGTCAGACTAGACCAGACATAGCCAGAGAAGAACAGACAATACGAGACAAGACCAGACAAGACGAGAAAAGACCAGACAAGATCAGGCGAGACCAGACGGGACCAGACAAGACCTGACAAGAGAAGACAAGACCAGAGAAGATCAGAAAGTACTAGACAAGAGCAGACAAGTCCAGACAAGACTAGACAAAACCATACAAGACCAGGCAGGACTAGACAAGACCAGACAAAACGAGACGAGACCAGACGGGACCTCACGGGACCAGACGAGACCAGACCAGACAAGATCAGCCTGATCCATAAAAACAATGTTCATACTTTATATGTAGTATTCAATGTTTTTGTTTAGTTAAATCATTAACCCAGTAAAGTAATATAGTTACATTTTCTATAAGTTGAGAGGAAAGAAGTCGATAAAAAATAAAATCACGTGTATATCAATTCGATTGTGGATAGGGTGGCGGAGCGGAATAACGAATAGACATTTAGCGCAGTCAGAATAGGCGTCCGAAGTCTCGTCGGCGCATTGCAAGGGGATCGCCAACCACCAAGGCTGACAACCGCTCACTGTTCAGAGGGTAGTCGAGAGAGTAAGCGTGCGTCGCGTCCTTTCCCGATTGATCAAATCCCACATAGTCTGTAAACACAGTGGCTATTTCTCGAAAAAATTTCAACATTCGATATTTCGATATTGTTCTATTTAAAGCGTGAGTGATTTTGTGACCGTGAAATACGTGGTGGATTTTAATATAAAATTGTTTGGCAGGACTCTCATATCCATCTAGACTATAATACGTTTTTCTTGGATTGGAACTGAAAACGTCATTAATTTCGGTAAGTAAACATTTTTTAATATATCTTCTGGTTTTGTTTATTGTTTTGACAAATCTGCAAAGTGTGATATATAATTGTTCTTTAACTATTTATTATACTTGGTGGTTAAATTTGATTTTAATAAATTTAAAAATAGATTTACATACTGACTAAATATGTACTAAATATGTAATATTTTGTAATTAGTTAGTTGAAATGTTTTTTGCGTTTTTGAGTCGGCGTAATTCCAATTCAAAAATTACCTACACAATTGGATATTTGAAATGTTTACTTTTTAGTGAAAATATGTTTAAGATAAATATTTTTCAAGTAGTTTATTAAAATTAAAACAAAATCATAAATGTTAAAAAATACGTTTTCGAATATATTTAAACCTTTTAATCTTTACTTTTCATATTTTGTGGAAGAAATGTGCTAAAGTTTATAAATATGTAATCATTAAATCCCAAGAATATAATAAAGAACGTGTAATATTTTACAGCGAAGTTTACTTACAGTAATGTAGCTATATTATTAAATTAAATTATGTAAATATTTTATTCAAACTGTTTTCGTTTATCGTGTGTAATTTACTCTTATTCATCGTCATAGCAAAGTTATAAATTATTTTTTTTCCTACAGGTTGAAGAAAACATCAAGTAGTTATTAAATATTTATTAAAATGCATTGAAAAAAATATTTTTAAATAATTGTCGAATAAATCTCGGAGAATGAATGTACACTAATAATGTAATAATTATTAATTTATAATTATTATAGTTTTGACATTTTTTCAAGCTTATTAATTCCTTATTAATGTAAATTATTTCAAGTAACAACTATATTGTCTTTGGTAACATTTTTTCCCAAAAATTAAATTCAAGAAAAACCATATTAAAAATGGTTTATTAAGAGCATATTTCAAAATGCTTACAACTGAAGTAACATTAGATTGCCAGTTAAGAAATATAATAAAATAAATTATGAAACGTAACCATAATGATATTACATTTATGTGTGACATTTTTATATTTCATATCCTTTAAAATCTCATTACTACCATGGTCTAATGTATCAAATAATTGATCAATTTAAACAAAGTATTTAATTAAAAAAATGATTAGAGTGATTTATTGTAGAATAAATTAAAATAAAAATTTATTGTACAGGTATATAGATTTGGCAGCTATTGGATATGTATTATTTATAAAATATTAAAAAATATTTATTTTAAACTCGCTAATATAATTTTCTGTATATATTTATAAGTACGAATTATAATCAATATAATCTGTTTATTTTATTTTAAACATCATCAAATAAATAAAAAATGAATAGTTTTTTCAATCGAAAATGCAAGGATATATAAATTAAATGGTACTTACGTATTAACGCCACCGAAGCAGAAATTACTTCCACATTGTAGTGGAAAGACATAGGCGTTGTAAAAAATAATTTGAATATATTTTGTGAAGGGTCTGTTATATAACTAGAAGGTGTAATATTTCGGATCGAGAGGCCGCGCTACCGCGCGATATGTGGTCTGGATTTATCTGCTCTAATATAACCTAATCTAACCCTTATCTTGAAAGAAGTAATTCGTTCGGTGCCAAGCTGTCTACTCGCCACTATGTAGTTCAATTTGAGGGAAGCAGATTCCCATTTTGTTCAAATCTGTAGCTACGGTGGCATTAATAAGTAAGTACCAATTAAATATACATTTTATCCACGACAATAAAGTTTTCTGTTTGTTTATTAGGTGGAAACACATTAAATATAGGAGCATGTTAAATTTGAATTCTTATAAAATCTAGTAATAGTTCTAGTTCGAGTTTAGTTTAGTGATATAAAATTAAAAAATAGCAAACCAACAAATATTGAAATTTAAAAAAATACCAGTTTGATTTGTTGACAACAGCGTATAGAAGTTCAATGAGTTATATTATATCTTTAAATTTTGTTAAAAAAACTTTTCCCTATTGAAACTGTTCCCATTGGAATGTTTTTGTCATGATTTCTGAAATGAGTAAAATATTATATTTTAATTTTAGTTTATATATTAAAAAGTAGTTTAAATAAATTTTACTAAATTTAGTAAATAGTAGTTTAAATATATTTATTATATTAAATTTGAAGTTGTAGATGAAGTTTTGCGAAATTTATTAGATTTTCTTGCAATTTCTTCATTGGTGTGTTCTAGAATGGCATATATAACTTCGTCAGAAAAGAAATGAAAAAAATACTTATCAGCTACTGTGAATTCTTTGGCTTGTCCTTTTGCTCCTGTCGCAAAATGTATAATATTTCTATAAGCAGTTCTAGTGGAATTTTTTTGGAGCTTTGACTAACCACTTATGGTCGTTTTTCCTCGAAGTGCTACTTTATCTGGCATTATCAAATAATTTTCCATTCGCATTATTTTTCGTTCGGGATCATCTGTGATTTCATCGCATTGCAAAATGTTTGTGGGGACTAAAATCGCTGTTCAGGAACTTGCATCAGCAGAAATAATCAAATCGTCATCACTATCTGATTCATCTACCGAGAGTATTTCTTCTGATTGTAACCTATTTTGAGCTTCCCAGTCACTTCTACTATCTTCAAATGAATCTAAATCAGTACCCTGCCCGATCATAATATGCTGAATTTCAGCTTCTATTTGCTTTTGAGACAATATCGTTTTTGCAGACATAGTTGCTGTCAAAATTATAAGCAAAATAAATATTATAAGGGTAAATTCAGAAATTTACTTACGCTTTGAGTGTCGAAACGTAATCACTAAAACACTAATGCGTAATGAAATGTTACGATTGCGCGACGAAAAATAGTATACCCTGATGAAATAAAATGGCTAAATACGCGATCGCAATTAGATGATGGCTAACGATGAAGGTACTGAAAATAACACGCGCCTATTTCGTCCGAATATTACTGAAAAATTGCGTGAAAAGTCGACCGTCGTAAATTTGAACACATATTAGTATTCTAGGGTTAATCATGTGATTGACCATATTTAGCGTGTTAATGGGTTCTCCTAATTTCTGTTCTACTGCGGCCCTAATGCTGCGGCTCATTGCGAGCATCTAAAGATATTGTGGCCAGCAGTATCCGTTGCTTGGCAGTATCGGCAGCTGTAGCTTTCTATTTTACCAATTCTTTTAACATAAGCCACGAAATTTCCAAGTCCGTTGTTTTAGATTGTACCATAGATCAATTTCGGAGATGAGGGTTATCCACTCCATTCCTTGGTGTCCAACATGGTCCAATATTGCTGCCATTTCCTCATGAAATTGTTTCTGTTTAGTGTCCTACTTTTTCTGCTCGTAGCTTGTTGAGAGGCCCGTTCCTTCGTTATAAGGTCTATCCACGCAACTGCCGCTATGACTTCTAGCACGACGTTGGACAATTTGCGTTAGGCGCAGCATATGCTTATGAGCATGGGTCGTTGAGTTTTTAACATTCTATTCCTGTTGGAAGCTGCTTTTATACCATACGCCCAGACCGGTGCTACGTAGACGAGGATGGAGTTAGCGACTTCCCTTAGTAGTCTTCCAGTTTTTGTAGAGGGGCCCTTCAGTCTGTACATTATTTTGCAGAGTGCTTCACTTGCGCGTTCGTCTTTTACGGTCGTCTTTTGGAAGTGTCTACTGCAGAATAGCCGTTGGTAAATATGGACGCTGATGTATTTTATTGTCGGTTTTTCCGACACCATCCTGAATAGGATGTTAACACTTATGGTACCTATTCTCTTGAGATCTGTTAATGCAATGACCTAGTACTTCTCTGAAGATATTTGCAGTTCGTTTCTTTCCATCCAGCTAAGAATGGTTTTTTCCTCAGTTTCAGCACCTGGCTGCCACTGCTTCCTCATTGGTGTTCACGGATACCACAATTAGATCGCCGGCGAATGCTACCAGTCTGCAGTTTTTGAGGTCATTTGTCCTTTCTAGGTCTAATACACCAAGAGTAGAGGATGTTCCACAGAAGCAGCTCGAGGATCGATCCCAGCGGGATACAAAACGTCACCCGCCTGGTTGTGTCGTCTATTATTAGGGTCCTGTCCGTGATGTAGCTTTTAATTAGCTCTAATAAATATACAGATATTCCTTTCTGTCTACTTACGTCTATGATGTGCCGTCAGGGTGCGGTATTAAAAGGATTTTTAACATCTAGTGCAACCGCTAGACACTTTTTTAGTGCCTACGTTTACCTAAGTTTATAAAGTTAGTATAGTGTAATAAATTTATTATAAATATTTTTAACTGATTTATTAAATTTAAAATAAAATAAATTCAAAATAATTATTTTTAATTTACTTAATTGAATATTTAAAAAAATAATTTAAAAATATATGATATAATTTTAACCTTGATATTAACTTTGATAAGTAAGAAAATTTTCTTTTGAAAGTTTTTCTTTTATAAATTTTATTTCAGTTTTTTTTTAATTTTGTTAAGAAATATACGAAACGTAATAAATACACCACTCCATATTTTCAATGTTTAGTATAGTTTAGTAAAAAAAAAAACTGAAATAAATTAGATAAAAAATATTTAAGAAATATTATATTGTATTAGATTATATATTTGAGAAGAAAATTTTCTTGGTAATTAAAGTTATTATCATTCTAAATTTACTAAAAACGTAACACTGCCTGAATACATAAATATATTCAACCTTTCTGAAGCTCTATAATATCTATGTGTCTTTTTAGGACTACCAAAATAAATCTCCAAATTTGGCAGTTAATTACTAGGTCTCAGTCCACTCTCGTGGCACTAAACGAGAAACTGAAAAACAGCTTTATTTCTAAGATCATATCTTTCTATTAACTTAAGTGAATAGTCATTTGAAGACGCGTTCTCGTTTAGTGCCACGAGAGTAGACTGATACCTAGTAAATAACTGGCAAATTTCATATGAGATTTGTTTTGGTAGTCCTAAAAAGACTCAATAATATTATAGAGCTTCGGCAAGGTTGAATATATTTATATATTCAGACTGCGTTCCGTCTTTATTAAGTTTATAAGAATATCTATAATATGGTATGGTTTTACCAATAGTATATTTATTATCATTCTGCTTTACCAACATGCTATTTTTTAAATTTAATAATATAATACAGACTGTAATATTTTACAGTACAAAGAAAATAAAGCTTTTAAAATAAATTGTGTAAACATTTTATTTAAACTGTTGTTTTTATTACTTTTATTATCAGTCGTAAACTACAAATATTTCCCTGCTAGTAAAAAATTTATTTGAAAGCTTTGAATATTTGACTATAATAAAATATTGATAATAATATATTCTGAAAATGGGCTTTTGTTATTCTTATTATTTTATATTTTTTAAAATTGTTTATTAATTTGTAATTAATGTAAATAATTAAAAAACAACCATATTGTGTTAGGTGACTTTTTTCTCTAAAAGATAAATTCAATAAAAACTACATTAAAAATAGTTTATTATGAGTTTATTAAATATGACTAGTTCTTGCAGCATAAAACGAAAGGGGAACTACCTCCTTTAAAAACACATCGGTCTTGTAGGCCTATTGTATTGCCCCACATTGTTTCATTCAAGCAAATAGATCCAGGCCGTGTATTAGGTCCAGGAGTTTACGTTTCTTGTAATCCGCCGGGAGTTTCCGAACAATTGCTTTGTAGTGGAAGATTACATAAGAAGCAGCTTCATCCACCTCGTTGCAGAGCTCGCATTCTTTTGTGTGAATGCACATTTTTCGCAGGTGTCCCGGCAGTGCGCATAATCATGTTAAAAGACTTGTCGCAGTTGCAATTTGTTTTCTACAGTGGCCGGATTTTAGCTCTTGGGGCCTTAGATATGAAACCCTGTATCCGCTGTGTTGCTGACTATTTGTGCTGATCCATCGTAATTGGTGTCTCCTAGTTGTCCACTGATATACCTTTAAGGGTCTTGGTCTTGGTGATGTAAGCTCTTCACCCATGCATTCGAGTGTACTTCAGCAGCACCCTCTTTATATATCCTTTTAATCCAATGTGACTCATTACCGATGCAAGTATTACTTTGTTGTGTTTCGCCAAAATTTTTAAGTCGAGGAGCCAATCCCAAACTCCTTAATTTTATTCTATAGCTTGTTACGAAAAACGTTTTAAATTATCCACATTTCTGGGTAGTTAAAATACTTGCGTGAATCCCCCGTGGTACCGATAATTTGCATGTACCATAGAAGACAGCGCATAGATTTAGATAGCCTAAGACAGCCCTTAGATTCCGGTACCGGTTCCACTGTCTTTCTTGGAGTAGTCTGTGTGCCAAACTAGTCCTCGTTGACATTTATTGTTGAGTTTTCCTTCTGCCCAAAGTTCTTTTGTTTTGAAGCTAAATCTGAATGAAAGTCTTTGAGGCAACGAGTTAATTTCCAGTATTGTTGTTTGACCAGAGTTTGCCAAGTTTTGTTGCATTTGCAATTTAAATCTCTTATCCTTGCCTGTAATGAAAATGTCCAAAAGAGGAAAGCTTAGCATTGCCTTCAAAGCAGTTGAAAGTGAGGTTTACTCGATCTCGCAATTAGTATAGCTCGCTTCTGAATCAGTTTGCTCTAAGAAATTGTGAAATCTTACTTTGACTCTTAGTACCGTCTTGTACAAGCAATGTAGCATATTTGACCTCAGGTCCCACGATTTATAGTGTTCTTTTAAATATCATTAATACTATTTTGCATTTTATCCTCTCTTAAGGCAATGGTTCCAGGTCAGTTTTGCATCTAGGATTATACCTAAATACTTTACCTAAGCGTTTACACCTTTAATTGATCGTTGTAGACAATTAGGAGCTTTAGACCAGAGGCGCTCAGACTTTTGCCATCGGCGGTTGACCATAAAAGCTTTAAGTGGCAAGCGTTCCACTATGTCAAAATACAATGTAAAGTTTATAAATGGTTTTAGTTCACATTTAATAATTTGAACTGGAAATATGAAAACTATAATGTATAATACTTGACTAACAGAAACGATTTAGAAACCCGTCGCATTCGACCTGTCAATCAACCGGTTAAGCACACTCGCTTTAGACCGGTGCACCGCGGTGTTTGTCGACCGCCGTCGACAGCAGTCAAAAAATTCCCCACGAAGCGGCGCGCCGAAAAAAAATTACCTGTCCGTTCTAAAATTTTATGAAAACGAGGGCCACTCTTAATATGTGGTAATACATGCTAATCCTATATTGAAAAATTCACTGTTTTTATTTTTTGAAATTATTATATAACTTTTAAAGTTCTATAAATCTACACACTTTTCACTTGAAAATGTCCGTCAACACTCTTTTGATAACAGAAACTCGGATGTTAATAATAATAATAAAGTTTATTGCCCAACAGAAAACCCATTTAACATGATAAATAATATTTACACAAAATATGAAAAAAAGAAAAATCTTAATGTTGAATCAGAATTAAAAATTAACAGTCCTCATAAATTCTTTAACATACAGGAATAAACAGTAATAAAATGTATATGCAAATGAGATAACACGCTACTATAATCTACTATATATGTGGGTAAGAGGTGATCTTCGGTAGGATGTTACTTAGTGATGTCGGCAGTGCAAAGGTCTTGAGAAGCATATTATGGGTAACATATAAGCGCTCCATACTTGAACTTACTAACAATATAAGAAAAGTACAGTTTTTTAAGCAAAACAGAATCTCTGAAGTATGCAGAAATACGTAATATAAAGCCTAGCATTTTAGATGCGGATAACGACACGGTGCTTATGTGCTGAGAAAACGACAGCTGACAATCAAATAAAATCCCTAAATCTTTAACGCACTCTTTCTTTTCCAGTAATTGTCCAGATACTATGTACGAAGAATTTATGGGCAGGTTCTTTCTGGTATAAGTTACAGTACAGCATTTGGAAATATTTAGTTTCAGTTGATTTTGTTAAGACCAAGCAACCAGTAAGTCGATGTTGTATTAAAGGGTTATTGCATCAGAATTTCTATTAATAGAAGGATACAGCTTAACATCATCCGTAAGGGCCAAGGCTGGACATTTTAAGGCAGTTAACATATTATCGATAAACAGCACAAAGAAAAGAGGATCCAGATTTGAACCTCGTGGAATCCCTGACGAGGATATGAAGGAATTAGATTTAAAACCATTAGAGAAAAGTTTACATTAAGAAGCTTCTTGTCAGGCGATGTTAATTTCCCGAAGTAACAATATGTGGTGCAGTATAATTTTGCATTTTGTAGCACACATAATAATTTTGCAGTATAACCCGACAGATATGGGACCAGACAACCGCCGGATTATCAAAAAATATCGGATTGCCACGATTAAAATAAAACAATTACATTTTACATATTTTATGTACAATTTTCAGAAAGAGTAAATTTTGTATCTACGTAGGTAAATGTGTACATACAAAAAAAAATGTACAAACTTAGAACAGAGTCTATCAAGTTTTTAGAGTTAAAAGGTTGTATTGTTTTTGACTTTGCCCCAGGTTTATTGGAGGGTTTTTTCTTCGGTACGCGGGCAACGTGAAAAGACACGTGTTTCTCCAGAGCGGCGATTTACTGAACGTGCCGCATTAACCAGCAGCCGGATTATCAATATTTTACTGTATATTGTTTTTATTTGATTTTAAGATGCTTTTCGCCATTTGCTATGCGCTGCGCTAATTCAAACTTAGTATTAGCGATATACCTAATTGCATTTGCATGGGTGTACGGTTCCAAGAAATTGAAATACTTCTTCAAACGGGAAAGTTTTTCAACTGATTTACTGATCGTAATAATGACAGTACAGAATCCTCAGATAAGAGTTTTACTCTAATTGCTCGAATTTTGGATGGATCAAATTTTCCTAAACCTGGCGATTTCCATGTTGTTGCTGTCGTGTACTCCAAGATTAATCAACACATCCTTAAAAAGGTTGAATCTTCATTTGGCTGATCTTTAGATGGGTTGTTAAATTTACGTTTCTCGCGTTGTGATATTTCATAGATATGATTTTGGCAAATGCAAAAATATACAGACGATCTTATGTGGTTCTGATGGTTTACCACAACAAGTGCAGGGTAGGTTCATAATACTTACTATCTTTGTTATTGAGGTGTAGTACTAGCAATGCTAATACCTAGGAATAATTTCAAGGACACACGTAGGACGCTACTGATACCTGTCACATCGAATTTGAAAATAAACACAAACAGGGGTAAGTAGGCAATGGAAGGTTGGGGTTAGAGAACAGAGGGATAAGTTTATATTAATCAGGGGATAACAGTGGGATTTGTTTGAATTTATATTTTTATTTATAAGTAATAACGGCTGATAAAAAAAATATTTAGCGACTCGGCAAAAAGTGGCGATAAGCAAGTGTATCGTATATGGAAAGAAATATTGTTACAAAAAACACTTACGACTCAATTTGGTATTACACAAAATTCAAGCTAAAATCCGAATAATTATATATTTAATTAAATTTTGTGAAATGATTAAATTAAATTATACAGAATAAATATTACAAATTATTTCAATCATATTTCAATGTGTTATCCATTGTTATGTATCAAATTGTAGGATCTTTTTGTAAATATGATTTTAAATAATTTTATATTATATTCCAAATAATTACATTAAGTGAATTCATAAAACTCCGTAAAAATTTACTAAAAAGGCAGTAATATTTGCAAAGCAAGTTTCAAAAAGTTTTTGTTAATACGAGCAAGTTTAGTAATAGGGTATTATTTATAATATTATTAAAGAGTTTTTAATGATAATTAATGATTTCTACCAATTAATCAAACAACTGCGTTTCGGCAAGATATTGTTGCACTCGGCACCTTTTGGTTGCTTCCGTCTCTAAACACATGTGAGTTATATAAATTGTTGCTATTTTTGTAAGCTATTTGCAACAAATTTGGAAGTAGTAAAATAACCCATCAAAAGCTTAACATTTCTTAAAAACTCAAAGAACTTTTATTAAATTTCAAATTATTAAATTAATAATAAAATATTTTTTCTAATTATTTATTTAATAAATAGAAATATATTACATTATTTTCCAATATAGTACTAAACAGAATATGAATTACCAAATTAATAACGAAATGTAATGGTCACGTAACATAACTTGTAGATCTAACTCCAATTGCGTTCATGAAATTACACATTTTTAAAACAACTTTAGAGCTGTTTGCAACACTTAAAGGTACTTGCCCCACTTTCCATTCAATTATAAATCTCCTTTTTAGTTACAGTCTACAACGCAAAACTTTTGATGGAACTTCAATCACAGAATAAAGCAATTATTTTTCTATAATAATATTTTTTATAAAAAACTCATTCACAAGGCCAGTGCAGTTCTAAAGCCGTCATTAGGGCTACGCTTGCTAGATGTCTCGGATGACGTCTATATTTGCTGTGAAGCGAAATGTTCCGGCGCTTAAACAATTACGGCCGCTGGTTTTATTTCTCCATGTTTCAAACTTCAGTTGTAGAGCAATAATCTTTTAGTACGTATTTCATAACTCCAGAGAGGGTTTTCTTATTAATACGATATTTTATAAAAATAAGTTTTATTATTGGAAAATATAACAAGATTTGAAACCGGGTCAATTTTCAATTAAAAGAGGTTTAATAAGAAATTGCAGAAAACTGAATTATACCATCGATCGCATTCTTTACGATAACTACGAACAGAGATAAATGTTTGTATTTTTGTTAAAGTTTTTAAGACTTGTCTAGTGCTTTTTGGTGTTGTTTGGTCTTGTCTGGTCATATGTGGTCTTGTCTGGTCTCATCTGATCTTATGCGGTCTTGTCTGGTCTGTTCTTGTCTGGTTTCATCTGCTACTCTCCGCTCTTGAACGTCTTGTTCAGTCTTGCTCGGTTTTGTCCGGTCCTGTCCTCTCTTGTCCGGTCCTGGCCGGTTTTATCCGCTATTGAACGGTCTTGTCTCATTTTCTCCGTTCTTATCTAACCTTGTCTAGCCTTGCCAGGTCTTGTCTCGGTTGGTCTTGTCAGATCTTGTATGGTCTGGTCTGGTCTTGTCTGGTCTTGTCTGGCCTTTTCTGGTCTTATTAGCTCTTGTCTGGTTTTGTACGGACTTCTCTGGTCCTGCCTGGTACTGTCGGGTTCTAGCTGTTCTTGTTTGATCTTGTCTGGTCTAGTCTAGTCTCGTCTTGTCTCCTCTTGTCATGTCTGGTCGGCCTTGTCTCCTCCTGTCTGGTCAGGTCTGATCTTGTTTGGTCTCGTCTCGCCTTGTCTAGTCAGTTATTGTCTTGTCCGGTCTTGTCAGGTCTTGTCTAGATATGTGTGGTCTGGTCTGGTCTGGTATGATTTTGTCTGTTATTCTCTGGTCTTGTCTGATCTTGTCTGGTCTTGTCTGGTCTTGTCTGGTCTTGTCTGGTCTTGTCTGGTCTTGTCTGGTCTTGTCCTCCTTGTCAAGTCTTGTCTGATCTAGTCTGGTCTTATCTGGTCTTGCCTGGTCTTGCATGGTCTTGTCTGGTCTTGTCTGGTCTTGTCTGGTCTTATCTGGTTTTGTCAGGTTTTGTCTGGCCTTGTTTGGTCTTGTCTGGTCTTCTCTGGTCTTGTCTGTTCTTGTATGATCTTGTCTGGTCTTGTCTGCTCTTGCCTGGTCTTGTCTGATCTTGTCTGGTCCTGTCTGGTCTTGTCTGGTATTGTCTGGTCTTGTCTTGTCTTGTCTGGTCCTGTCTTGTCTTGTCTAGTCCTGTCTGGTATTGTCTGGTTTTCTCTTGCCTTGTAAGATCTTGTATGGTCTTGGCTTGTTTTGTTTGCTCTCGTCTATCCTTTTCTGGTCTGTTATTGCCTTGGCCGGTCTTGTCAGGTCTTGTTTAGTTTTGTCTGGTCTTGTCTGATCTGGATTCACCTTGTCTGTTATTGTCTGGTCTTGTCTGGTGTTATCTGGACTTGTTTGGTCTTGTCTGGTCTTGTCTTGTCTTGTTTTGTCTGGTCTTGTCTGGTCTTGTCTGGTCTTGTCTGGTCTTGTCTGGTCTTGTCTGGTCTTGTCTGGTCTTCTCTGGTCTTGTCTGGTCTTGTCTGGTCTTGTCTGGTCTTGTGTGGTCTTGTCTGCTCTTGTTTGGTCTTGTCTGGTTTTGTCTGGTCTTGTCTAGTTTTGTCTGGTTTTGTCTAGTCGTTTCTGGCTTTGTCTGGTCTTGCTTTGTCTTTTCTGGTCTTGTCTGGTCTTGTCTGGTCTTGTCTGGTCTTGTCTGGTTTTGTCTGGTCTTGTCTGGTCTTGTCTGGTCTTGTCCGGTCTTGTCTAGTTTTTTATGGGCATGGTCCTGGGTTGCGTTGTTTGGTCTCGCCTTGTCTTGTCTGGTCTGGTATTGTCTTGTCCGGTCTTGCTAGGACTTGTTTGGTTTTGTATGATCTTGTCTGGTCTTGTCTTGTCTGAGCTGGTTTTGTTTGGTCTTGTTTGATCTTGTCTGGTTTTGACTGGGCTTGTCTGCTCTAAGTTTCATAAAAGTAAAATCTGATAGAAAGCAAATCCACAATTTTCTCCAATTGTACAAAATGTGCTTGTGTGTGTATAAAGAAAATGTCAAGTGTATTTTTTACTTCACTAAAGATTTATAAAAATAAATAGAAAACCTGTCTTTTTTTGCAAAATATGATGTAAAAGTAGGTCAATTTAATTTGCAAACAAAGATATGAATTGATTAGAAATTGTTTAGAATTGATTAATAATATACCAGGGAATGTTTATCTGAATAATTAAAATCAAATAACTTCGCGTTTCTACTTTATAATCGGCCTAGAATTTATACAAATTTATTCTAATTAAAATCACATTTAGCCATAGTTGAATTAATAAATTATATAATTAGCCTTTCTTTTTACTAATTCATAATTCTGATAATACAAAATTAATGTTACTTTATTTCTTAGATTTTCATTAATCTGAAACTAATTAAATCATTATAAAATAGTCATAAATCAAAATAATTCGGCATTTTCAATATACGGCGTGGTTATTGCCCAGAAGTATAGAAGTATATATTTTCTAGCATGCCAAGTTTTCCCTCTTGCATTTCTAGTCTTTTCTGCCTAGTCCAGTCGGTTTAATCTTGTTTGTCTTGTTGCGACTGATTAGTTAAATACTGCCTCAGTTTAGCGTTTGGATTTTAATATTATAATTAATATATTATAGTCTTGTATGGTCTTAAAATAATTATTCTATTTAATATTATGTCGGATATTTGATCTTTTACATCATATAGATCATGGTGCTTTTAGATTATATTAGATAAGAATAAACAATAACAAAGTAGCCAATACAATTTTAATAATAGAAAAGTCCCTTTGTGTTGATGGTTTTTTTGTACACAGATATTTTTAAAATGAACAAATTTATAAATTCATTCACTTTTTTAGTATCCGTTACGTGCAAACGGAATGCATAGAATTTTGATTAATGTCTAATTTAATAAATAATGTACGCACACCTAAAATATACGACAGGAAGGATAATACTAATCGATAAAGTGTTGGTGGGGTGACCCTTAACATATAAAAATGACAAAACATTTTTATTATTGTTATTGTTTTGTCGATTATCTCATAATAACAACTAAATCGTACAAATTGGATAGTTTTCGTTATGTTGGTAACCCAAAAAACTAAAATACGTTTATTACAAAAAAACTACTACTTTGTTCCTCCCTTTGTAATAACGCAAATAATAATAAATTATTACGTAAAAACACATTTTATTGTTTGAAATATGTATATTATTTGTAAAATTTTGTAAAATAATACCCTAAAAGATTTATTCAAAAATTTGTGATTATGTACCTAGTGCCTTCACCATATATTTGGCATAAAACGGCAAATACGGCAGATTAAATGAACTAATAATTAAATTATACAGATAAGACAGAAAGCCTTTTTGCTCGATAGATCTTTTATTTGAGCATAAAATAGAGTTGCTTCTACACTAAACATGTAGACAGGAAGATCAATAATAATTACGAAGATCAATCAAAATAAACTAACCAGATTTGACTAATAGGTCAAATTAGAGCGGCTGATCAACATACCAGCAAGATAAGGCAAATAAAAGTAGATACACAAGACTAGAAGGACAAGACTAGACGGATGAAATCAGACGGATGAAACCAGACGGATGAGATCAGACCGATAAGACCAGACGGATAAGACCAAACAGCTGAGAGCAGACGGATGAGACTTGAGGGACGAGATTAGACAGATAAAACTGGACGGATGGGTCTAGAGATACGAAATTGAGTTCGCGAGACTAGACGGGCGAGACTAGACGGGCCAGACTAGTCAAGCGAGACTAGAAAGGTTATATATATATATATATATATATATATATATATATATATATATATATATACATATATATATATATATATATATATATTAAGGGATAGTCTAAAGCAGGGCTTCTTAAGCTATGGATCGTGACCATATCGAGGGTCGCTTAGCGAAATCTGGATCAGTTGGATTCAAAAACCATTTTTTAATCGCTTAGGTAAGATTGATCACCTGCCACATAAGCTCAAGAGGAATTTTGCTAAGCTTTCGAACTAAAACCTAAAACTAGATTTTTCAAAAAAGCCCTTAACTGTGTTTGAATTGTTATAATTAATATAGTTATAACAATATAATATTTATATAATTAGTATAACTAATCTTTCTATAAAAAAACATTTCTTAAAAACAACTACTTGACTGATATTGAATTTCATTAAAAACACGACGACTGATATTGTTAACGAATTAAACTTTCTCGAGTGTTCAAAATATCCTTTATTTCTTTGATTCTACAAACTACGTTTTTCTACTTCAAGGCTACCTTACGCACTGCCGTCTTTTGGAATAAAGGGTTGCCACTACACACAAAACAGTGGTGCCAATACAATATTAAACATGCCGCCCACCTTGAAATATAAATTTCAATGTAACAAATAATAAATTCTTAACAAAGTTCTTATTAAATAACACCTTAATTATTATTATTATCAATTATAGGCCAGACACAAACTTTTGATATTGCCCTTTCCACTTCCACACTTACACCCTGAACTGACACTACTCTTAGTACGTTATCTTTGCCTGGGTGCAAGGCGGGGATTCTTACAGATGCCATCATGATGGAGGACTGATGTCATCTTTGATAAGGGTCATTGTTCCCACGATCAGCTGGGCTTGGTTTGATGTCCATTTGTATCTCTGCTGAAGTTCAGAGATATAGGATTTTGACCATTGGCTCCAAAATCTCTGGTTAAGTTGTCGCAAATGTTCAAACCTACTTAATCTGCAAACCTTAATGTCTCTCACGTTAGGTATAGAACAGGAGTCAATGCTTCCATGTCATTAGGGTCTGAGGTTAAAGGGGTGAGAGGTCGGGAATTCAATATGGATTCAATTTGGATTCGGAGTGTCATAAAACTTTCGTAAGTTAGAGGTAGTTCTCCTACCACTCGTTGGATGTGAAATTTTGATGACTTTATTCCAGCTTTCCATAGTCCACCAAAGTTGGTAGAATAAGGTAGAATGAAGTGCCGCTGAATTCCCAGTTGTGTTGCGTTGGTTTGGATCTCTGTTGCTTTTTCATTTATAAAATTGCCCAAATTTGTCAATACATTATTTGCACCGACATATGTTGTTCCGTTCTCACGTTTGCCTCTTCGCACAATTAATCTTCTTAGTACCGCAATGAATGATTGCGTTGTTAGATCACTAACTAATTCAAGATGTATACATTTTGTGCAAACGCAAATGAAAAGAACCAAATTAGCCTTAGTGATTTTGTGTCCCCGTCCTGCTCTATCCTTTATGTAGAATGGACCACCATAATCAATTCCAGTAGAATGGAATGGAGGCATCATAATAATTCGATTCCGAGGTAAATTTCCCATACATTGTGAGACTGTTATTGCTTGATATCTCACACATTTTATACCTTCTCGTACAATTGTTGTTGCTGTTTCTACCACTTAATGGCCAAAATGTTTCTCCAACACTATTTAGTAATTGTTTTGGACCTGCATGCAGTAATTCTTGATGATGGTTATAAAATATTAAATTGATAAAATGATGATTTTTTTGGTAATATAATGGAATGTTTTTTGTCATACAACAAACCAGATTCTTATAATCACATTCAGCGAGAGCCCAATTTACTTCGCTGAAAGTCTTTGGAGCCGCCCCTCACAAAAGACCTTTTTTTGTGCATCAATAATATTCCTAAAAATAGGTGATTTACTGCTTCAAACAATGAACTAGTCTTATTTTCTCTTATACAATCTAGCCTTCGTGTCTTCTTAAGGGTATTTTTCAAATATTGGATGTTTACTTTAATCAAGAATGTTATATTTTATCAATGCAAAAAGCATTGATGTTGGTTTGGTATTGATAATGGTTTATTTTTAATTCATCAATGTTGTTTGCAGTAACAGCAATTGATGTTTTATCAACAAACGTGATTGGCCTGGCGTCTATGTAACTCGGTAGATCAAGTAAAAAAAACGGCTAAATGCGTGTCGGGCCACGCGCAATGTAGGGTTCCGTAGATGCCATTCTTACTCTTATGACTTAAGACTCAAATGTCTAAAAAATTTCATAACCAATAACTTAATCAGCCGACATTAATGTTGTCGAGTTTGGCGTTCAACATAACCAATAATATATTGTTTAAATGACGCGGCTGCCGCTTGATTTGTTACATTTTATAAGTTGGTCGACTATTACTCGTAAACTAATAAAGCCCATTTAGCTGTGATACTTTTTCTTTTAACTTCGTTATATATACTACTATTGTGAATTTTTTCACATATCCAGAAATAGCCATTTAGCTATCAGTGGGGGAGGGGACACTTGTCTCTAACAAACATTAGCACTTTAAAGCTTCATATTTCACAAACAGTTCTCTTATTCGAAATATTGCTTTCACAAACCTGTAATATTTTTGAAAGATCTATCACATACCCTCACATTTTTTTCAATATTTTATTTTACCAATTTGTAGCCGTGACTAATATGTACCTATATCCATGCCAAATTACAGCTTCATATTTCTAATAGTCTCTGAGTTAAACTGCGGACGGACGGACGGACGGACAGACATATCCAAACTATAACCCGGCCCATACACTATAGAACTTGTTGTACAACCAAGTCTTCCAACGTGTTGTAACTGTAGGCCCTACACTGTCATACCAAGTCTTCCAACATTAGTTTTGAGCTGAAATCTGCAGGGATCTTGTGCTAGCTGTGCTACAATAATATTTCTTGGGTACTTACGTATTAACGCCACCAGCGCTATATATTAGATCGAGAGTTCGCGCTGCCGTGCGTATGTTGTCTTAATTTATATGTCCGCTTTGCGCAGGGCAACCTAATCTAACCGGGGTTAAAGAATATAGTATTTTAAATTTTAAAAATGCTTTAATTTTAAATAAAATGTTTTATTTTATGATTTATCATAAAAATTTTAGGTGTAGATTGACGGTATTTAAAAATGTAGCGGTGGTGACGTTAATACGTAAGTACCATTTTTGTGTCAATTAAGAAATCATTTAATTCATCTAAATACCATAATGTTGGCACGTATACATCATCAATTCCTGCACCAGATTTTTACTTTTTTCCATATTTTTCAGTTCTCTTCCATAACAAGTGGTGAGGACTTGGACTTGTTTATTCTCTTTTTTACATCATCTAAAAATGCATTTTCATCAATTTACTTTAAATTAGTTAAAAGCTTTATAATATTTCTTCACTTTTCATTCTCAGTTATATTTGCCATTGTTTTAATCACTTAAGGTAATAATTAGTTTTGAAAACCTCAAAGAATATGCGATCAAAAACTAGAAACACAATTTAAATACGACGATGTGAAGAAGACAAGATCAAATGTCCAATACACTGTCAGATTGTCAGACAAGTTGGCCAACATTACGCCACGCCCAAAGAAAATCAAAAGTTGTTTGATTTTGTCCAACCCAACCTTCCAAGCAAAATCTGGTTGTACAACTTACACATACACTGTCCAACTTTTCGTACAACCGAACCAAGTTGTACAACAAGTTGTATAGTGTATGGGCCGCTTTTGGGTTCCTTGTTGATAACAACGGAACCCTAAAAAAAACTATTCCAATATACGTTGTCTTAGAGATGTAGTTGTTTAATCTCACAATTAGTTTTCGTTCTGTCAAGAATGATCGCGGAAGGTTTCAAAAGGTGCATGGAAAGCCGAAAGCCATATTTTCATTTATAATTCCATCTTGTCAAATATAGAATCAATATTGGCAGTATCAAATGCTTTGACATAACGAAGAATTGTCTAACAACATGGTTTCCTTTATCTAGGTTTTGTATGACAAATTTAAGAAATCCCCCGGTAGCAGCGGCACTAATTCTACCGATTTCTTTGGTCGATGTATGATATAAATTCCTGTTTATGTCTAATTAATTCAGCAAGTAGGTTTATTTTTTTATAAAAATTTTGTTGAAAAATGAAAATGTGTTGATATGGTTGTTATTCTGCTTTACGGTATGCTATTCCAAATTTATGCATAATTTATGCTTTTGTCGTATTAGGAAAGTCGTAAGTTTTGTATACGACATATGCTCCAAATTAAATCTTATACTATTTGGATGTTTGCAAATCCGAAATATCTACTTACTGCCTACATATAATATTTCTTCGGTAGTTAAATTACTATTTTAATTACCTAGTTATATAAATTAACTCTCTTTTTATGGAATAATGAATAAAAATATCTTCTTTAAAAATCAATTTTTAAACTTATTAAAATATA
Source organism: Phosphuga atrata (assembly GCA_944588485.1). NCBI lineage: Eukaryota > Metazoa > Arthropoda > Insecta > Coleoptera > Silphidae > Phosphuga > Phosphuga atrata. Next base: position 27,179,100 of record OX155896.1, on the reverse strand, counting down.
GTAAATAGTCTGAGTTAGTAGACTATACATATATGATTTACTGAAGTTTATGGGGATCTTATTATAGACTATTATTAGACAGATGAATCTAGACGGATGGGGCTAAATGGACGAGAATAGATGTACGAAACTATACGAACGAGACTGGATTGCCGAGAGTATCTTGCTCTACTTGTTCTAGTTTCTAATTGAAAATTTCTGTTAGTCTATTGTGTGTTAATAGGAAATTAAAGGTATTTTATCCACAATCATATTTTTATCCATACGTTTCTTCGAATCGCTTGAAACAGATTCCTCAAAGAATTGTCTCTATTCCTTTGATTGTACCTATTCCATTTTTTGTCCTTCGGTTGAAAACCCTTCTATTGAAGGGTATTCTTGAAGGGTAATCTTGTATTATTATACAAGAGAAAAAAATAATTTATCCTTTGATGCCTTTATTTTTTCGAGTGCGCGTTTCACTATGTTTATAAGTCGCGCCGCGCCGTGTTCTCTTTTTCTTCTCTCATATTATCTGTGTCTAGACATTTTCCCCTTTCTCGTGTTTTACAGCTTACTTGAGTTTGCATATATGACAATATATGCAAATACTTCGCAGATCTTACCAGCAAATGGACAAAAAACAATACAAAATGAAGGCTATAAAATTATTTTATCAAGTAAATCATATGTCTTTCTCCAGACATATTATTTACATAGACAAATATTTCAAAAGTATTTCTTAAATTTCTTCATACAAGCAATATAAGGAATGTAGAGTAATGTTTATAAAACTTAAATATCCAATAGTATTTACATGCAACCTCACATACAAATCTAGATTTATAAGATATAAGATACATTAATAGTCTTATATATCTAGACTAGATATATAAGACTAGACGAGTAAGATTAGACATAGTAGACTCTACGACAAGAAGACCAAATGACACGACAAAGCATTAGATCTAGTATATAGATTTGTCTATAAATTAGATATTAAAAAAAAAATCATTTGTTTCGTGCCGATAATATAGAAAAATTGTAATTTTGACGGAGAAATACTTCAAATCACTGACACAAGGACGCTAGAACGTTCAGCGCCTCCGTGGCAGAAATGGGAACACTGGATGGGAACACTATTTTGTCGTTGTCGATGTAATCTAGGTTAACCTCCATTTAATCTAGATTAGTTTATGGTTAGGATATGGTTAGGTTATTTTATTTTAGAGCTAGATATATCCAGACTTAGAGGCCAAGACTTCTTAATTCAAAATAAGAAAAATCAATTAAATTTTTCATATACTATATTTTAATATACTTCAGAAAATTTATTAATTTCTAAAAAAAAGGAATAGTATTTATATTCATTCTGTACGAACAAATGTATTACAAATAAGTGTCTCTCCATCGACCACTTTAGAATAATAGTATATTTTACAACGAGAGATGAATGTGGCGTTTTTTTGGTGAGTTGAGCAATCACTCCGAACCAAGAAAAACGCTTTCATCTCGAGTAGTAAATACAAATTTTTCTACGGATATTAGGTTGCAGGATCCATAATTCGACTTTAATAAAACCAATTTGACGCGAACAATCGGAAATGTTAATAAGACAAGCGCCAGCAATGCCAAAAATTTGTGCTACCTATAATGAATATAATGTATTTCCACATAGAGAACATTTAATGTAAAATTACCTTGTTATACAAGAATTTATGGCCAGGTGCATCATGGATAAATGTTTGAATTTGTTGTAATGTTAATACCTTGGATTTTTTGCTTTGAAACCCCGTCGAGTTTCGTTTTAAATATGCTTTGAGTTTAATGTATTTCGAAATATCCACATTATGCTTGATGGCTTTAAAACCTTAGATATTTTTCCAATATAAGCCAGACGAACGTTTTTGAAAATGAGCTTATCTGGTTGCCATTTCTCTAAATCATGAACTTTTTATATATTAATTCATACCTTTCTCTGGTCTTTTCTATAATGCCCGGTGTTGTGCCAGGTTCACATATTTCGGTTACAGAATCCATAATTAAAATCGAGAAAATGCAATTTTTCTACTGATATTCGGTTGCAGAATCAATAATTCGACATTAATAAAACCAATTCGAAGTTGTCAACACAAATTTAATCGTTGGTTTATTCGTTTCCATGGTAACATATTGCATTCTCATAGAAGGTGATACTTTTCAAGACAAATGTCCTAATTTATTTCGGCTTTTTTAATAGTTCCAGGCTCGTTTTACGTTTGTACATAAAATATTTCATTGAAATTGATGTAATTAATAAAAAAGTCCATGAAAATTTGGTTAGTTTAGTGTTTTAATAGAGAAAATCATAAATTTAAAATGCTCATTTTGCCTCTAGGTGTAAAAATATTTTCATCTCTAGAATGAAAAAATGTCAATTTCATGTAGGGTAAGCCGTGAAAAAAATGCCATTTTCACATATATCAGTGGAAAAATATCTTTACAGACTTATATTTCTGTCTTATAAAGACTTACGATAAATGATTTGCGGACAACTATTTAGGAAGAAATAATGTTAACCAATCCGTTTGTATACGTGTATGCAGAGCAAATGAAGCATTGACCAATTGTGAACGTATTATAATAAATGTATCATATTTATCCGGGTTCGAGCGGAGTTTCGATTTTCTAAAGAATTTTGTTGTAGTGAATCTTTATACTTTATGTATTCACAAATGCGTTCGCATCAATATCTTTCTCAAACGAAATTTTTTGTTGTCGAAATAAAACAGAATATTGTGAAACACTTAAGCAAACATTATAAAAAGAGGATCTATAATTAGACCGTTTCTGTAAGAAAAACGTTAAAGAGTTAATCGATAAGGTCGCCGTTAACATTTTTTTATTTCGACTAATTTTTAAATGGTATTCTGCAACTATACTTACGTTAAAATATTAACAAATGTAGGTAACCCCCAAATCATTAAATTTTAATGCCAAGGATTTAGGTGCTGTTAAGTTATTAAACAGAAAATTGGTATTGAATATCAGGAATACATCAGGAATGTGGTTGTAGTACTTTAAAACTATAACACCATAAATACAAATAAAGGATTTCATTTATATAATAAAGTAATTGATGCACACACATATTCTAGAAATAACTCAAGAATGCATCAAATAAGCTTAAGAGATACTAGCAATGCAATGAAATGTAAGATAGAAAACTTATACTGTGCTTTTGTTTAACCCTAGAAGGGTACTGCTAGCTCTTGGGTGCTTATAGGTACATATGCGTAAATTTCACTAACGAGTTAATTTTGTCAAATAAAAGACAATATTTTTCTTAATTAAGTACTTCATTTTCTTTATTTTGACAGTTAAGTAAAAGAAATATATACTATATAGTAAATTAAAGAATAATTCGTAAAAAAATGCAAAATATGTAATCAAAAAGAATGTAATTAAATTATTAAACTCTTTTAGTTTTCAAACACAATTACGGCATCTTTTCACTGCATGTTTACGGCAGATTGGTATGCCACATTTGCAGTAAGTGGTAGTAAATCTTCTTTTTGAATAATCACAAAATTTTCAATATTTTCTGGGTCCCTGCTGATCTCAACCTATATTTCCTTCTTCGGGTGCGCCAACGATTTTTTAAATGGATTGCTTCAATGCGAGATTGATATTTGGATTTTGTAGCAGTTTTCTTTGAAATGATTTTGTCAACTCTTTATGCTGCAGGGACAGCATGAAATTCACTCTTGATTGAGGTTTTTGCCCAACTCTGAACAAGTTATGTACATAAATCATATAAGCATTTATTGTTGCAATGTTCATCATGTTAGAGGCTAGAGACCATCTTTTGATTTTTCTGTAATGGTTCATATTACTACACATTTGTAGTAATCTCTTTTTGTTTTGTTATACATGTGAATAATTTCCGGTTTATTTGTGGTCTCATGAATACTAACAGTACTATGCATGCTAGACGTCACTACAACAAGTTAATTATTATTTTGCTTGTACGAAACTATTGTCAAATCCCCATGAAAAATAAATAGTGAAGTAGATGCTGCACGGTTTTGAAATTTTATATCAGTAACTTCAGTTGGTAACTAAGCAACAACAGTAGACTCCTTAGTCCAAGTAAATATTTTATCTTTACCTACTAAAACATCATTACTTGCTGTTTTACGAAATTTCTTCGTTATTTTTATCTATTTCTTATGAGGCTTTTTTCTTCTTCGTAAGTTTGCTCACGGTTCATTTTTATTTCGTTCTATACCACCATGGCTACACCCTGATATTTCATTTGGTTCCACACTTGTAATTTCAGGTTGCTCTACATTTTGTATTATCTCGTCGTTGATTATTTTGTCAGAAACTGGTAATTCGTTTTCTGGCAGCCATTCTGGATCATCATCGCCGTCAGAAAAATCAGCATCACAGTCAGAAAGTTCGCATTCAAGATTGTCTTCCACTTCTGAATCTAAATCAGAAAGTTCTTTCAGAATTTCTTCATCGGTTTGAAGCTTTCTCTCACCCATATTTTTCAGTTATAAAAAGGCTGTAAAAAAAATAAAAATAAGTTAGTAGAAAAAATTAAGTATAAAAAATCTTATTTATATATAAAAAAAACGCTAATAGGTATTTATGCGTAAAAATTACTCACCAACAATAGAGCGTTCATAGCTACTTGTACATATAATTTACGCACAGTTGAAGATGAGTTCACAATAATTGATATGGTCACTATAACTCACTGCACACAGACAAACACTTCGGCAGGCGTCTTGATCACTAAGTGGGGGAAGCATTCATAGCCGTTCATAGGTCAGGGTTGCTAATCGGCCGAGATACAACTAAAACTATACCTTATATGCGTAAAAATTACTAACAGTACCGTTCTGGAGTTAATAAAGAAGTTTTCGTTGTATGTAATTGATAAACTATGACCTATATGAGTTATGTGTGAAAATGTAAGATTAAATGGACTAGCTATTATGATGAAGATAAAATTGCAATTCGATTATTCGGTTTTTGGTTTTGTTACCTTGATGGGTAACACAATTTTTTTTAATTTAGATTTTGACTGCTGTCAATTTTTATAGCCACGACAGTGACAGTGTAACACGTACTGAAATTAAACAGCAGTAAGATTGTTGATACCGCTCATACACATTTTTTTATTATTGCTATTTTAGATCCTTGAATAAATATAATTTTCCCTAATAATAAGGTTATATAATAATCATTAATATGAATGACAGATTCTCCAGGTCTTTACATGCTTTTGCAATTTAAATGTCATCTAACATCAAAAGACACCTTTAGCAGTAACATTTGAATTGTATACCGAATACATATTTTATAGGTTGTATACTATAGTGAGTTGTTTTCGCATTTCTATTTATTACAGACATTTAAGAGAATCGGACCGCCTAAAACTATGGTTGATGACTGCAGTGGTTAGAACAGCCAAAGGTACTAGAGTATCGGTACAACAAATTCATTGTCTTGAATTCAATTGTATTGAACATTTCAATGTGGTTTCTGATAAACTGAACTAACATATATTGTTACACTGATATATTATATAACATATAATAATAAGTTAACAAAACTATTTCTTCGTTCCTTCCACTGCAACTGCCAACTTTAGAATAGCCTCCGACAATATTCTAGTATTTTCATTTAGCCTGTATAGGGTGACTAACAATATTCTAGTATTTTCGTTTTACCTCTTTAGGGTGGCCAAGAAATGATTAATTGTATTACCAAGTTAATTACGATACTGGTATTATTATTCTATCGTGGCCTTTAAATTTTGTTGAGATCAACTTTGCCTTGGCTTGCTTAGGATCTTAAATATTCCAACTTACATGTCGTGGTAAATTATATTATTAAATATTTCAATTTACGTAAATTTGCAAAGTTATTAATAATGGTTAAATATAAAAATAGTTTAAGAATACAACAAATAACAGTAGTTTTGATAGCCAAACCGGTCTAAAAATTAAGTTATGACTTACTTTTCGGGTTAGTTCTCGCGCCATATGTAAAACAAAACATATGACAAGAGGGTAATATATTAGGTAACAGGCAGTTTGATTTTATTTTTTAAGTATCGACTTCGGGTAGTGGCTTACAGAATACCATTTCATCGTATTGCTGTTAAGACTCAAGTTAACATTTACTTTTTAACAGCGACCATTAACGTATTAAATAATAACTTTTGAGTTACAGAATAGACCCCAAGGGCAGTTAATCATTAATAAATGATAAATAGTGTAATACTTTCATAATATAAAAAAATGAATAGCTTTATCTAACATTAAGCATCACACCAAGCACGGAATCAAATTTGGGAATTACTTTTTTTTCTTCTAAATATAATAGTAATTTTATCTACTCGCACACCAAAATGAACACATTAATAAATATATTATTGTATGTGAAGGATGCCATTATTATAATCGTGTGTAAAAATATCCAAATTGTCCACTGTAAATCAAATGGAGACTATTATTAAAGGATTTCAGTTTATTGTTACTATGGAAACTACTTGCGTCACTAAACAAAAAACATAGACATAGCGAAAATAAAATTTCTGACGTATATTATATTTGACGTATATTTGAATTAATTTTTCTTATTTTGAATCAAGAAGTCTCGGCTTCTCATTATGGATTTATCTGGCTCTAATAGAACTTAACCTAACCATAACCTATTCTAGATTAAATCTATTTTAACCCAGATTACATCGACAACGACCAAATAGTGTTCCCGTCACTGTGCGTTTTTTACTAGTTAGCACTTTTTTCCACGGAGGCGCTGCACGTTCTAACCTTATTGCGTCAGTGCTTTGAAGTGTGTTGTCTGTCAAAATTACAATTTTTACAATATTATCGGTAAGAAACAATTGCTTTTTTGTAGATTCAACAGTATTTTCATACGCTTTGCGCTTTCTGCCTTTCGCCTTCGCCAAAATGCTTTTCGCCCTTGGCTCTTGATTTAAACTTCGCAACTGATGCACAAAAGCACTTCTTCACACACTTATAAACAACTACTGTTTTTTGACATTATATTATGAAAAAAATTGATCCCTATTTTCTCATGTAAACGTGTAGTAAGGTAATAATTCATATTACCTTACCAATAATATTAATAAAGGTTACATACAGATTAATATATCTAAATGCAATGTTTAACACATTCTTTAATCAAATATTATATACTCTGTGACATAAAAAATGCAACACTACATGGCAGAAATGTTTAACTAGTCAAAGGTAGTAATTGATTAAAATTTCATTCAAAATTATCCAGTAGCCACGGCAAATTTGACGTTTTACTTGTTTTTACAATCGGAATTATCGGGTGTATTTCTTTTGAGATTTCAGTCGATTTTGGTAATGTTTTTGGTTGCAATTCTTTTCTTTTCGAGATCTTCTTTGCGTTTTAAGGTTGCGATCATGCCTAGAGTACGCCAACGTGAAAATTATCGACAAATCAGTGAATTCGATAATTCGGCTTACATGAAGGTGGTTTTTCATCCACAGAAATTGTTAATCGTTTTAACGGTAAACAATCCTCTGTAGTACGGTGTTATCAAGCATGGTCTGCAGAAGGTCAAGAACGCCGAAGAAGATTCATCTTCGATTCATGGCATTAAGACATCTTCGATTAATGGCATTAAGAGACCGATTCTCGAGTACAAGATCAATAGACGAACAATGCTTTGGAAACTAAGGACGTCCTGTAACCCTTACTACAGTTTACCGACGAATTAGAGCCTTTAGCTTGCTGTCCTATTGACCACATCTTGTGCTTCCTCTGGCTACTTGTCATCGACAGCAACCTTTGGAGTAGTGTACCTTGCGACTGGATTGGGACACGGAATGGCATGTAGTGGTTTTCAGTGACTAATCCCGATTCTGCTTGGGAATACACGATGGTCGCATGAGGGTTAGATGTAGACGTGGAGAACGTGGCCATGTGCAGCACACAGTGGGGGTTGTGGTATGGAGTGCTATTGTTTATGAAAGCAGATCTCAGTTGGTATTCATTCGAGGCAATGTAAATGCCGACAGACAGAACCATAGATACTTAGAACCTCATATCCTTTCATTCCTCTGGTAGCTTGAGGACCCAATTTGCCAACAGGATAATGTCCGTCCCCACATTGCAAGGCATTTTATGGAGCTTCAGCGCGGCTAACGTCAATATCTTGCCATGGTCACCCAGATCTCCCGACCTTTCTCCCATCTACCACCTGTGTGACATGATGGATAGAAGCCACTTGCAATTAGTCCATCCTCCAGAGACACTAGAAGCTCTCCGGCATTAACTCTAGATTACCAGGGATATAATACTTTAGAGAGAAATCGACAACATCGTTGAATCCCTGCCCAGAAGGGTGCGCGAGTGAGAAACTAATAGAGGTGGTCCAACTCATTATTAATAAAAAATGCCTTTATCTTCTGTTTAATTTTTTTGAAATTTAAATCAATTACTACTTTTGATTAGTATAACTTTCGTGCCAAGTTTGGTCCAAAAATTCTTTGTGTTTTTTTTTATGTCACAGAGTATATATTTTATTTATACGGGTATTTCTGTATTAGATATCTTTATATTAGATATTTTATTTTTGCATTATATATTTTACCAGAACTGTGGTATCAAATATACATGTTCGTAAGAAAACATAATATTGTTTCAATGTATTTTTCATATGATACATTTTATAGATCTGGGAAAATCGCCTTATCTCGTTACGAGAACGTCGATTGTCGCATTGCACTGAAACAAGGTTTACAGATCTTAAACGAGCTCACTCGATACGGAATTATATATTTATTTACATCAGGATTCCAGCTTTACAACATACAGTCATATAACAAAATCAACCTCAGGCGAGTTATGTTATGCGACATTAAAAATTCATGAGATTCTGTTATTTCGATTATTATATTCGCTGCATTGAAATATTAAAATAGTTAAAAATTTTCTATATGAATTAAATTAAATAATAATATGTAATTGACTAAAATGAATTATTGGAATGAACTAAAGAACCGTATAAATTTGATGTCCACCTTAATCCGCTGTATTTGTTAAAAAAAAAAGATACCGTACCTGTAGATAATTTAAAACTACTTAAAACAATCTAATATAACGCCATGAACATGTTTGTGTCAACCTTCCCATATTTTGCTTATAATTTGCATTCTCGACACCAAAACTCGGGTTTTTTCCCGGCAATTTATTGACATTCGTCCTCATTTGAATGCCAGTTCCGATGTCAATAATTCAAACTAAAATGCAACTCTACCGTTGAAAAATGAATAGACAAAATTTGCTATATTGGCTATATTATTATAGTTAAAACATATATTTCAAATATATCATCGTATATTTTGTTTCGACATCAAAATATATTTTAATTCAATAAGGCAAATAATGTTTATTCTGCTATTGATTTTACTCCAATGATATATGATAATTCTAAAAGATTCTAAAATATTTATATTAATCCTTAAATCCACAGAGACCACACTCGGACAGAATGCGTATAATGCATAAAGTATACAATAAATATATTCTCTCTCTCTCTAAGATCAGCCAACATTTGACAAGATCAGAGAGCTCCAGATAATACAGAAAATACTAGACAATACAAAACAAGACCAGAGAAGAGAAGGCAAGAGCAAACTAGATAGGAGAACACCGGATTTACTTATATTTCGATTTCAATAAAAGCAATCAAAAAATTAACTTCGGGAGAGTTTTGTTATGCAACTTTAAACAACTCCATTGTATTTTATTCGCTGTATGGACATAAAGGAAGAAGACGGCATAGTTATTAAAGCCGTAAAAATGGGAGGCAAAAAATTGATACGATTAGTGTCAGTTCGATTAGTGTCTGTTCAAAAAATGCCTCGAAAACAGTACTACCCCAGCACATTGGAACAATTCAATAATGGTATTGACGTGGAAAAAGGGAGTCAGTACACGCCGCATCAAAAGTTAGACTACACACAGAAACCTTGAGTATCGAAAGGGTCGTCCGACAAGGTAACGCGCTGTCCCCAAAACTCTTTAAGGCAGCATTAGCAAGCATTATGAAAGAACTCGATTGGGACGGCAGGGGCATAAATATCCAAGGAGAAAAGCTCAATCATCTATTATTCGCAGATGATATTGTGATAATTACTGATAACCTCAAGGATGCTAAAGAAATGCTAGAACAACTCAAACATGCCTCTGAAAAAGTAGGGCTAAAAATGAATATGTCGAAAACTAAAATTATGACGAACATCCTCTTGGGTGGGTAAATAATGATTCGATAATGCAACAAATGAAGAAGTTGACGCATCAAAATACCTTAGACATACCATCAAAATTAGCAGAGAAAATCAGACATGCGAAATTACCAGAAGGATAGGCTTAGGATGGGCGGTCTTAAACCGGAAAATTAAGACACATACTAGGAGATCAATATCCAATATGTTTAAAACGAAAAGTATACGATCAACGCGTGTTGCCTGTTATAACCTATGGAGTCGGAACTTTAACGTTAACCAAGAAGACAGTGAATAAACTACTAATTGCCAAATGGCAATGGAACGATCGATAGAAGGTGTTACCAGACGGGACAGAAAGACAAATGAATTATTAAGACAAACAACAGGAGTTATAGGCATAGTAGAACGCAAACCAACTTTAAATGGAACTGGGCAGGGCATCTCGCAAGAACCACTGATGACAGGTGGATAAAGAAAATATTGACATGGAGATCCTGGGAGTCCAAAAGAAGCAGAGACGGATCTTCTAAAAGATGGTCGGACGATATTAGACGCGTAGGCGGAAATTGAATCAACTTGGTACAGGACAAAAGGAGTTGCACTTTAGATGATATGGACATGATGGCAAAGAAAATGGAATCGGCACCTGTCACGAAGAAATTCAAGGAATACTCCCCTGGTAGATCCTGGTACGATAATAAAGTTCCGAAGGAGAATCAAAAGGTAAAGGAATGTAAGAGCAAGTGCTAGATGTGAGAGTGGAACTGCAAAAATTAGAGAAGAAAAAAAAAAGGAGGATTGGGAGGGAAAGGAGATACAACGAGTGAGGGCAATTAAAACGGAAGCAGAGTTTTGGAAATACGTGAAAGGGAGAAGAAAAAGGAAGGAAAAAATACACAATAGCATAACGATAGAGGAATGGCATGAAACGCATTTCATGATGTTGCAAGTAGAGACGGTGAGGCAGGCAGATAGCTTGGATACGTCAGGAGACCGATTGAGAAACCACGAAGAGTACCTCGAGGATATTACAGAGGCGAAGGTGTAGGATGCTATTACATCTCTAAAGACGAGAAAAACTTGATTGGATGGTCTGGACAATGAAGTTTGGAAAGAAGCTCCTGGAAGCTGCATAGAGAAGTTAACGCAGGAAATGGGAAAGATGGGGAGGGCAGATAAAAATATTCCAGTCAGTTGGAAAGTGGGAGTAATTCAGGCGGCGTATAAGAGTGGAGCTTGGGCATCTCTAGCAAATTATAGAGGTATAACTCTAATGAACTCCTCATACAAGATCTTTACCAAAATTATACATGGTCGCCTGAGAAATAAAATCAAGGAAAAGAAAATTGTGCCGAGTATTTAAGCTGGGTTTAGAGAACGAAGGAGCACGGTGGATTACTTGGTGACCCTTATAGTCCTTATAGACCAGGAAATTAGAAATGGAAGCCTGTTTGCTCTTTTTATAGATTTGAAAGCTGCATATGATTCGGTGGATAGGAGAAGATTGGATGAGTGCTTGTAACAGCTAGGTATTTCTAAAAAGTGTTAAAAAGAAAGTTAAGGTCAAGGGTGCTCGCTGAGTACCACACAGAATTAATGGGAGGAAATTGGGGATTTGTGGTAGGATAAATGGAAATTGTATGAGAGAGGAGGGACATCGGCCGAGGGGCTGAAAACAGTAAAAAGTGAGGGCGCTCAGTGTAAAGTGTACCTAAGGTATAGGCTATTAGAGGTGGACTGCCAATAGCGCTAATCCAAAATAGATACTAGCAAAATTCATAAAGACTATGGACAGCTACAAGTGCACGGTCGGGTACCGGGATATGTGAGCAGAAGTAAAGAGTCGGAGGATCAGTCAATGTTGGCAAGATTCAGGTGCGGGAGTGTTCTGCGTACTCTGCGAGGAAGAACATATAGCAGGAGCAGGCAAGTGCAAATACTTTCAAAAAGCCCTACGCAAGGAAAAGAAACTTGAGCGACAAATGTCCAGGCAACTCTCGTCCAAGGCAAAAGGGTAAGGAGGACCCCAATAGAAAAACATTCCAAGTCGAAAATCCTACAAATAAATGCAAACAGGAGTACCCCCGCAATGGACATTGCGATAGCCTATGCAAAAAAGAACGTCCCAGTTGTTCTTTTTATAATAATTAGCGAGCCAAACAAGGAAAAAACAAAAATCAAACACAAGTACCACGGTGCAGACATAGACACAGCTATCATAAATGCAAGCCAAGTACCAATATACAGCTTCTCGAAAGGGAAAGGTTTTACCTATGTGAAACTACAAAGCACCTTCCTATATTCGGTATACATAAGCCCAAACTGCACAGCAAATACTTTTGAGATACACATTGGTGAACTGAGCGCTGATATAGCAGGTCGAACCAAACCTGTAATAGTGGGCAGAGACTTCAACGCCAAACACAGAAGTTGGGGCGGAAACGTCACAAACGACAAAGGCATCCAAATGCTGGAGATGACCCAAACGCTAAACCTGGTGATCTTAAACGATGGGAAAAAACCCACGCTACTCCGAAAAAATGGTACCTCATATATAGACCTCACTATAGTCTCTGAAGAAATCATAACAACTAAATTCACCTGGGAGGTCCTCGACGAGGAAGAAAACTTGACAACTGAACATGCCTTCATTATGTACCAGACAAAGTTCGGGCAAAGTGGGAACAAACAGAAAAAACTACGGATACGACACGTAATGAATAATGAGAAGCTGGTGGAAAGTTTTGCAAGTCAGTGGGCATACCGCAGGCATACCGCACTACAGCCAAATTCTATAAGGCAGATGAACATGGAAAAATGCCATACTGGTGGACACATAAAATAGCCAAGGAAATAGAAAATTGCAAGGCTGCACGACGAAAATTCCAAAGACAAAAAAAAGCCCGAAAAAAGACATACAGAGCTCACTACACAAAATTGAAAAAAACACTAAGGGAAAATATTACAAGCGCTAAACGAAACAAATGGCTGGAACTGTGCAAAAACCTAGACAATGACACATTTGGAGACGCGCACAAGATAGTAAGACAACAAATGCACGTTACCTATCCAGAGATAACTCTAAAAACGGACCAAAAAGAGAAGATCTTTGAAGAACTCTTTATTACAACAGCAGGAAAAATAGACCAAAGACAAAAAACCAAAAATACCGAAGACAACATAGACATAACATAAGACGAGATGAACTTTGCAATACACCGCATAAAGACAAAGAAAGCACCTGGACCCGACGGAGTTTTTCCGGAAGTGGTTAAAACTATAGCTCAGCAACTCCAAAACGAAATCATGCAGATACTAAACAAGTGTCTACAAGACAGAGTCTTCCCAATACATTGGAAGACTGCAAAACTTGTGCTCATACCAAAACCAAAGAAAAGTGCGGATAACAAACTAAAATACAGGCCAATATGTCTACTAGATTTAATCGGGAAGCTGTTCGAAACTATAATAGAGACTCAAAAAGAAACTGGAGGAAAAAGGGGGACTAAACCAAAAACAATACGGATTCCGAAAAGGACGCTCCACAATCAACGCCATAAAACGTGAAAAACAGTTCATCGAAAGAGGAAGTTCAAAAAAAACAACACTTGCTATCTTTGTCGATATCAGAAATGCATTCAACAACGCCTCGTGGAAAATAACAATAAACAAACTAATAAACCGAGGAATCGACTCCAACTTAATAGATATAATTAGAACCAACTTCGAAGAAAGACAAATAGAAATAGAAAAGGGACTTACAAAAACGGTATGCGCCGGTATTATATGACGACGTACTCGACCTGCCCCAGACGGACCTGATTAAACTGTATGCGTTTGCAGACGACTTATGCGCATGCATAAAAAGTGAAACAACCGCAGATATTATAAGAAAAGTCGAACGTACTCTGAGATGCATAAGCAAATGGATGGAAACAAACAAACTTGAAGTTGCACCCAAAAAAACCACAGCAGTCGTTTTCTTAAACAGCTAAAAGAAACGTAGAGAAATAATATTTCATTTTGGAGACCATGAAATCAAACCAACGAACGAATGCAAGTATCTAGGTGTCGTCCTAGACTACGGAATGACTTTCGGCAGGCATATAGAATACGCAATAGACAAAGCGGATACAGCTACGAAAGCACTTTCAGCAGTACTACCAAACCTTGGTGGTCCAAACCACTTCAATTAAGAGTACTAGCATTGACAACGCAGTCCATCCTACTGTACGCGGCAACTATATGGGAAAAGGCCTAGAAAAAATAAAATATAGGGAAAAGCTAAAAATGTGCCAAAGAAGAAACCTACAGAACGATATCGGCAGAAGCAGCAACGGCATGTGCGGGAGTTTTACCAATAGAACTACTGATCAAGGAAAGATCGCAGATAGAAAAACGAATCAAAGCGATACAAACACAAGTTCCACAAGAAATAAAAGCGCAAAAAACAGTGATGATGCAAGAGGAGCGCGAAAAAACCCTCGAAGCATGGCAAATTAGCTGCAATAGTCTCCAAGATAAAGTTGAATGGACCAAAACACTTATACGGAACTTAAAAGCATGGAGCACAAGAAAACACGGAAATATAACATATTACATGACGCAACTCTTCACAGGACACGGCTGTTTCATGGCATACCTGAAGAAAATCAATAAAAGACAAACAGACACCTGCATGTACGACAGAGAAGCAGACACAGCAGAGCATACATTGGTTAAATGCCCACGCTTCGAAAGAGAAAGAACGGAGATCAAAATAATAATAGGAGAAATAAATACCGAAAACCTTGTCCAAAAAAATGTTAGATAGAAAAGAAAATTGGGAAGCAACGAAAAATTCATGAATAAGAACGAAAAAGTCGAAACGAAAATTCATGAAACAAAACGAAACAGACGAAAAAGCAGGAGCCAAAGAAAGGACATGAAAGAACAACAAAGAAACAGCCGGCGACTACCTGAGAATAATGTGGAAAACGGAATCGGGCGGTCGTAGCAAGCAAGGAGGGGTTTTTAGTGGGTATGCCAGGCTACTGGTGTCTCCCACACTACCAGACACGTATGGTGTGCATAAAGCATTTCCCCCTCCAAAACTGAAAAAAAGGTGCGGGAGTGAAGAGCGTGGAAGAAGGCATTGGATGAATGAGGAAAGTAGAAGGTGTAGTGAATGCGGGATGAATGTGGATATTTGGAAGCATTGTTTGGAAAAATGCTCGAAGGCCGAGTGGAATGGTCAGAAGAGAGTGCTAGTAACAAATTTGAATAGTTTATTCTTTTATTGTCCGATCCTCACCAGTTAATTTCACATTTATTATTTTACGTATATTCAAACTACATAAAATAATCGAATAATAACGTTAATTTCCATGAATGGGTTTGTGTCAACCTTCTCATATTTTGCATTTAATTTTCATTCTTGACACCAAAACTGGGATTTTTTCTCCGCAATTTATTTACAGTCGTCCGCATTATAATGTCGGTTCCGGTTTCAATAATCAAAACGAAAATGCATCTCTACCACTAAAAAGGAATAAAGGATATTTGTTTAAGTGAGGTAAAATCGATTTAGTTTTCACAATTTGCTATATTGTTTCGACATTAAAATACATTTTATTTTTTACAGCAAATAATGTTTATTCGAAATGATTTTAGAAATTAGATTAGACAGATCAGAAAGTTTTTACTTTGAATTCCTTTGCTAAAATCCATACTAAATGTTTAATTAGTAGTTATGGTATATGTTAGTTATATGGTAGTTATTAGGTGAGTTTGAATGAAGAAAATTTTGAAAATGTATCGTTCATTCTTAGGTGATAAATTTATAAATATATAGTATAACCATCATTTTACAGATTTATTTTACGTTAAATATTTTATCTCATAATCTGGGTGGGAATATTTTAAAATATATCTGGCTGGAATATAATTAAATTAGGAACTAAGTAAGGTACATTATAAAATTATAAGTCGCTTTCAATTTTGTAAGCTCTGGTAATTACACAGATCCATTATAATCCGAGCATTTTTGCTTTTGTAGTTTAGTAGAAATATCGTTAAAAATCATAACATGTCCTTCTTCCAAAATGGAGCACGTCGGGTGCGTGATTCGAGAGTGGAATGCTTTCTTGAATAAAAAAGTGTGTTAAGGTCTTTACATTTTTATAAAATATGTAAGAATTGTTTTGATACAATTTAGTATTTTATATTTTTAATAGTTTATATCTATTATTACCCAGATGTTTCATTTCAAGTATTATCATTTTGGCAACAATTTGGTACATAATTTAGTTTGATTTTGACACTGACTAATTTTAAATTGATTATTTCCAAATTTAAATTACTTACCTCTTCGTCCCAATTTGAAATTAAAAAGATATAGCCTTGTGGTTATCTTTTTATGTATCTTAAAATAATTTTGAACGCCTTAAACAATAAATATACCCACACTGAATTGAAAAATTCACTATATTTTAACTACACTTATTATGTAAGAATATTATATAACTTGTTATTCACAGATATATAAATTTAAACATTTAACGCGACTCTTATACCTAAATCCAAAAGCTGATCATTTAAAATGTTACGCTCGTAATTTTGCCATAGACTCCGCAGTGATCAATTCAATAAAAGAAAGAGTCCTATTCTTTAGTACTTACAAAAGCCGATAAATTCAAATCGGAACTTTCCAATTCTGAACTTTCCAATCCATAATAGAGATCAAAGGCTAAAATGTAGTTAGTTATGCCAACATTACTATCTACGACAGCAAAAGACTCCTAATTGACAATTTCAACGACAAAAAAAAAACATTGACGGACATATGTTTGTAGAAACAAAGACAAAACCTGACACTAACTTAGAGAGACTGGGCGCCACTGGTTAAACTCAGAAACCTATTCACAAAATTTATATTTTATTAATTAATTTATATATTTTCTATTTCACAAAAACTAAATCCACATTTTCCTTGTCTGCATCCATCCTCACTGTGGGATGAATATACTGACTATGGCGTCATTGTTTGAATACTGTATTATAATTGGTGATTTCAATTTTATCAAAACAGAACCCGTCAGATCCATTATAAATAACTCTTCCTTCATCCGGCAACATACCAGCCCCACATTTTTAATGCCACATAACAAGGACACTACTCCCGGCATTTGGCTCTAGGCCTCCAACCAAGCCAATTTCATTACTGACGTTCTCCTTTCTCCAGACCTTGGCTCCGATTACCGGGCAATCTCATTTTCTATCCATCTTAACTGCTCCCCTCCACTTGTCCAATATACCCTGAAATCAACCTCAATCTCACCAATGTTTCTAAAGTCAGCACTAGTAGTCCTAACCTATATAAAAACTTCCGACCCCACTAACCTAACCTTCAATAGTATAGATGAATTTCAGATCAACCTGACAGACTCAGTTTATAAACTTTCTCCCAAAGCCAGATGCAATAGCTACTAGCCAAAATTACCTCTCTACATACTAAATTTAATTAAAAAAAGAACGCAAACTTTACGAGTCCTACAAGAGTACAGACGACAAAGCAACGAAAAGATATAAATTACTCTACTCTCTCAGTTCGGACAAATAAATGGCTCTCCGTTTGTCAAGAAATGAAAATGACGAAGGTAAAGTATTCTGGTACAAATTAAAAAAAAAAATCGATGTTTATAGTGTGTTTTCTAACCAAACTACTAGACTTTTTCTTCATTCCTTTTTCTAGAAAACTACCAGACAAAAGATCCTAAGCTCTAGCATTGACAAGGAAACAATGAATTATCTTATACCAAGGGAGAAATTTTCACGGTGTCCCAAGATATATGGTTTACCAAAGATCCACAAAGATGGAGCCTCACTACGACCAATAGTAAGCTCCGTTGGTTCACCGGTCCAACTTCTTTCGAAACATTTAGCAAAATGTTTACAAACATACGCCGAAGATTGTGACTCCTATGTCCGCAATGCTGAACACTTCATAGATATACTGTAAAATCACCAACTCCAGCCCGGCCACCTCCTTGTGAGCTTTGATATTGTATCTTTGTTCACAAAAGTACCGATCCCTGAGGCCTTAAACATCATAAGATCAAAATTAAAACCAGCCAAGTATGTATCAGATCTGGCAGAACATTGTTTATAGAATACATACTTCAGGTACGATGGTCAAATATACAAACAAGTCCTAGGAGCACCAATGGGTTCACCTCTATCACCAGTAATAGCCAACTTATTTCTTACAGATTTTGAGGAAAAGGCAATCTCATCAGCGACACTTAAACCTACACTCTGGTTAAGATATGTTGACGACACATTTGTAATCTGGCCCCACGGCAGACCAGAGCTGGACAAATTCCTTAACCATCTTAACTCCCAACACGACCAAATTAAATTCACAATGGAGATAGAAAAGCATCAACAACTTCCTTTCTTGGATGTTTTGCTACAGAAGAAACCTGACGGCACTTTGAGCCACACTGTATACCGGAAACCAACCCACACAGACAGATATTTGAACGCTTCTTCGCACCATCATCCCAAACAACTAGCATCTGTAGTCAACACTCTTACCACCCGATCAACTGACAAAATCGCCAGAATCCTTAAAAGACACAACATCGACACCATTTTCAAACCTAACCAGAAAATATCCTCCATGCTACGCAGAATTTACGAAATACCTTGCGGAACATGTGAACGAACCTACATTGGCCGTACCAATTGAAAAATATCTGCTAGGATTCAAGAACATGTAGTTTCAGTCTGACACAAAGACAAGGTTTCATCGGCACTTGTCCAACACACAAACACCGGTCACTGGATAGACTTTAGAAATTCAAGGACTGTTGCACAGATTAGCCACGAAATGTCACGAGTATACAGAGAAGCCATAGAGATAGAAAAACGAGACTACTGCATGAACACGAGAGATGATTCCTTGAGACCGCCCCCAGCATGGCGACCGATCATATCCACCCTCAAAATGCAATCCCAGACACCCCAGACTCATGTACGACCAACAAGACAAACAAACAACCGAACCGAAGCATCGCACACAACGCGCATGACCCGAAGCCAGACAGCTATATGTAGTCGCATCGCACGAACGAGCTCTCAGTATGCGTCTAACGGTTGACTCGTACGGACGCATATATCTCTTGAGAATGGCGAATGCTTGTTCGCTGAAACGTCGAGAATCCGGTTCTTTTCAGAGCCCACCCTCAGCATCAACGCGGAATCCCCGATAAAACAATACAATATATATATATATATATATATATATATATATATATATATATATATATATATATATATATATATATATATATATATAAATATATATATATACAGAAAACCTACCAATGTAAAACCCAATGTTAACTGTATAATCCCATTCTCCTCAAATCACCCGATAGTGCATAAATTAGCTGTGTATAATTCCATGATAAATAAAGCTTTTTTAATCCCACTTACCCCGATACAAAGGATCAAAGAGTTCATCATCATACAGAAATCATTTCAATTACTAGTTTTACAACAAAACTCATCCAAAATGTAATCAATAACAAACAAACTCAAATAAAAATGGCTCAACTATATTCGAAAAACCCAAATATATATTGTGTATCAAACTTTCATCTCTCTGATATATTTTGGCAATACAAGCGAACACATCTCAAACTTCCTGTAAGAACAAAATCTTCAAGTAGCATTTAAACCCGCCGCAAAGTTGTCTGCGTATTGTTTAATGCTAAAGACAAAATCGACCCCCTCAAGAAATCTGCCATATATGAAATTCATTGTTCCGAATGCAATAGCTTGTACGTAGGTCGAGAGGGCGAAATTTTTAACTAGGTTTTCATTTTTGCTCTTTTCGTTTTAAAAAGACACTAGTTATTTTTTACACCATTGTCTCGAATGTTCCCGGAAATAGACAATCAGAAAATCTTACATAATTGCAGCAAAGGCCGGAAACATAATCTTCTGGAATCATTAGAAATATTCAAACAGAGCCGTAACGCATCTGTTAATCTCCTTAACGAGCTAACCGATTAAATTTTTACGCAACTTTTTAATCTTGCACAATAGTCTCCAGGTAATTCCCTAATTGCAGAAAGGCAATCATCAATTTGTAATGCACTTGAAAATAATTTCACCTGTCGAAACTCGAGTCGTGTTTGAAATGTGATGAAATGTTTTTTTATTTTATTTATTTATGTTTATATAACTGTGAATAACAAGTTATATAATATTTTAGCGATATTTTTATAATACCTTATAACCTATCAATTCAGTGTAAGTTTGGATTACCACGCACTAACGGTCGCAGCTATCCTATTCATTTAGTATTTTATATTTTTTTCATGGTTTATATTTATTATTATCCAGATAGTTCAGTTATAGTCTTATCGGCACTAATTTGGTATTTAATTGCATAATTTACGTTGATTTTGACGTAGAATAATTTTAAATTGATTATTCACAAATCTAAATTAACTAGTTCTTAGTCCCAATTTGAAGTTAAAAAGGTAAATATTCTTGTCGTTATAATTTTGTTTGTGTTTATAAGTATCACAAAGGCTTCAAACAGAAAAATATTATCCATGTATAAATATTCACACAAATTATATGCAGCAAAGATTACAAATTCGTTGAAATGAGCATATATTGAATGCAGCAGTAATTAAACAAGGCGTGTTTTGTTTGGAAATGATAAATTATTCAAAATTCATCATTTAATCATCCACGCAGTTGAAACAATGATAATATTGACGAACAAACAAAACCAGATTTCGTAAAACTGTTGCTGTTATGTTTATTTTTTGCTCTGTTGTATTTCTACATGTATGTTAGATCCATCACTTTGCTTCGGAATCTGACAGCTTTCGGTTATTACATTACAATATTTACCAGAGCGAACACTTACGTGATATTTTTATGAAAATCCTTCCAGTATTGAGAGATGAAAAAAGGAAATTTACATATAAATAATACTTTTATATTTCGCATATGCATAACCGCGAAATATTTTATCTCGTTGTGCGGAGAGCATCTAAATTGCTTAGGGTATTTACTATTTTTTTTAAATAAATGTAGCGATTTTCACATTACATTGCTATAGTAAAATATATTGAAATACTGATCTACTTTTATTTGTACATAGTCTAGACATTTTTCAACTATTTTATTAGATTAGATTACGAAGTTACAGAAACTACGCCGAAAGGAAAGAAGTAATTTATTATCACTGCCATTTTTTAAAGCTACATGATTGATCGAAATTGGATAATTTGTTATCATATTATCTCAAGGTAAATGCGTAACTTTATTGCGCGCAGGCTAAGAAATGATTACTATTATGCCTACACAGTAAATACAATCAATTGTTTAATTTATACAATAGAGTAGTGCGAGAGTAGTTTTATTACGTTGTAGATTGTAGATTTTCGGTGGTCACTCATTGTACTGCGACTTTATTACGTTTGAAAACAAACACTATTTTGCTACCAAATAAAATATTAAAAATGCTTGAAACCAAGTTTATTTTTTGCTAGAAATAATATTATTTATTTTCAAATAACCTGACAGACTCATATATTCTATGAAAAAGTAATTATTTTGACTGTGTAGTCATAAATGTACTTTTTGTTCGACATTTAATAATAATAGTTATAATACAAATTAATAATACCTATATGTTAATTAACAATAATTGTAGTTTTCCAATAATAATCTCTTTTTATGTTTGGTTATAAAACAGCATTTGTTAGTCGAAATAAAAGTGATTTTATATATCTCGTTCGTCTTGTTTATTTTACAATTCCACGATTTCAGGAATTATAAATTTTCATTTATTTCTGAAATTTAAAAATTTAGTTTTTCTGATGTTCAATTTCTCACTTTTTGAAAAACATAAGAAAAAATGATTAAAGATAATAGTGAGAAGGACGAAATTGAACTTTGGCAGGACAAATTTGTAACACATGTATGGTATCACACTATTATTAAATAGATTTTATCTACTGGCACATCAAAATGAACATATTAATAAGTAAATTATTGTATGTGTAGGATAGCATTATTACATCGTGTGTAAAATTATCAAAATCTAGCGTAAAAGTCCAGTGTAAATGGAGCTTCATTATTAAACGATTTCTGTTTGCTGTTACTATGGAAACAACTCGCATCACTAAACAAAAAAACATAGACGTTGTGAAAATAAATTTTCTGACGGATATTAAATTTGAATTAATTTTTCTTATTTTGAATCAAGAAGTCTCGGTCTCTCAGCCTGAATATATTTGGCTCTAATATAACTTAACCCAACCATAACCTATTCTAGATTAAATCTAGGTTAATCTAGATTACGTCAACAACGATCAAATTGAAAACCTTATTGTATCAGTGATTGAAGTATTTTCTGTTTCAAAATAAAAAAAATTCGGTATTATCGGTAAGCAACAATTATTTTTTGTAGATTCAACAGCATTTTAACCTGTTTCGTAGATAAAATGATGCATGATACTCGTGTGATACACTCATTGCGATTAAAGCACTCGACCTTCAAACTTCAGAACTCATGCTAAAGGCCCTTCTTCACACACTTGTATCATAAACTACTACTATAAAGTGCATCAATATGAAAATTTGATTTTGTTTGTAACATTTAAATATATGTTTATTAAACAAATATTGCTTTAAAGGATTAAGGGAAATCCATATCAAATATATTATGTAATTATAAATTTAACATGACAAAATAATGTAAATTTAAAAAATATAAATCTATCAATATACTCAAATAATTAATATATTATTATAAATTTTTATGAATTCTTCGTAAATTGAATATAAAATATTTGATTTTTGACTACTTTTGAAATTTGGGATAATTTGAGATAATTTTGATTTCATTTGGAAGTTCATTTAGTATTCTCCTTCCCCACATTTTTTGCGTTAGGTAGAATAGGCAATATAGGTGGTTCTCTCGTTATTTTCACAAGGTGTCTGTTTGGTATTTATATCTAATCTGCATTTTCTGAAATATTATTTTTAGAGCTCGGAACAATTTACAGACTCAACTAGACTGTAAATATGCCAAAATAAGAATGAACGTGCAGAAAAAGAAATCAAGAAATCGTTTATAAATTGTTATATCTATTATTGACTTTATAAGTCAAGTTAATTTACTTTTTAAGTCAACTAAACTCAAGAATCGTTTTTTTACACGACAATCAATTCCACCACGTTTTATCAATCAAGTTTTAATCAATTTTCTCCAAAATTATTAATCCCAGCAAAATATTTTTTTCTACACCAAAACTACACAATAAGTGAACAAATTGATGTATAATTTGGGAAGACTTACTTTTTCACCATGAAATGTATTATTGAAATTTTCGTAATTTTTGAGTTCATAAGCCAATATCTCGAGCGGCGGAATTGTTTTCATGAGACAATTTTCATATAAGAACACATTCTTGAGTACATTTTTCCATACCGAAAATTACAAATCTATCCAAGTTTCTAATCATTTCCAAATTAAAACAGCTTCTTGTATTATAATCTTCTTAAATATTTTTGAAGCTTAAAGCTTTTTCTTGGGAATATAGCATATATTGATATCATAGATCTGCATATATTGATTTTGTGAAGTTTGTTTTACTTTTAAAAAAATGGTACAACTTTTGGTAATTTTCTTATGCACATTGTCGTTGATGATTAAGAATTATGCAGTTTTTATAAATATATTTACAAATTTTGAATTTTCCTCTCTTTCATAAAAGTCTGTCTTTCATCATTTTCTTACTTATAGTTGCTCAGAAATAGTTTTGTATTAAGTGAAAATATTAAATCAGGCAACTGATAATATCGGTTTAGAAACGCTGCCTATATTTCCTCACTAAACTTTGACAATGCTATAGGATTGAGAACGCTATATGTTGCGTTTACAATATTTAGACTATTTACGATATTTATATAACAAGCATATACCTCGAATAAATAAGAGGATAGTTTTAAAAAGAAATTAAACAACTTATGTGATTTGTTTCACTTGATCTTTCATTGATTACTAGTGAAACAGTGATTCAAGTGAAACAAATCACATAAGTTGTTTAATTTAAAAAAAAAACTATTTAAAATGTCGTTTCATATAGTTAAGGCTAAAACAATTAATGATTTAAATAAGAGGATTTTATAGCTACGCGTATTCTTATTGATACTTTTTTTGATACAATTCAAAGGATATTATATACATATTGTACATTAAGTTTTAATAAAGAATAAGTAATGGTTCAGAACAATGGGCTTACAATCTCAAATTCACTTTGATTAAATATAGTTTGTATATCTAAATATTTTTTCCATTTATAGTCATGTTTAGTATACCTAGTTTTATCTAAAAGGCTACTTTAAAAAATTAAATGTCTTGATGCACCCACTAGAAAATTATATATTCTAAACTCTAGTCAAACTATCTCTTTTTCTTCAACTTAGTCAGGTTTTGTGTCATGCAACGCAATTTTGCCAACAAGAAACAATCCTGCGAGAAAAATTCAGGTCTACAGGTGGAGTGAGGACATCGCTAAATTAAGGAGGATCTCCGCTAGGCGATCTGTATCTTCGGCAGATCCAAATAAAAGGCCGAAAGACCAGCTTCTCACAAGAAAATCTCAGAGGCGCATATACCCTGGCCAAAAAGCGCTGAGTAAAGCCACCAAATTGGAAAAAGAGAGCATTGGAACATACTACGCAAGAAAAAAAAATAACGGCGAGGTTTATGCAATTGCAACCAGAGAGCTCAAAGTCAGGCATCCAAACCTTAAAATATCTATGGAAAAGACCGAAGAAATACTTTTCCACTTCCACCAAACACCAATATGGGAACAACCAGCAGTAAACCTGGTCCTCTTGAGGAAAGGTATGAAACCTCTCGAAGATGTCACCTCATATAGGCCACTGTGTCTATTAGATGTTTTTGGAAAATTGCTCGGAACTGAGAGAAACAAAACAGATTTCTCTGAAAGACAATATGTCTTCAGAGTAGGAAAATTTATTGCCCACGCCATCAGAAAGGTCCTCGAGGAAGCTGAGGAAGCAACAGTGGGTACACAGAGAACAGAAAAATCTGCGCCCTGTTAACCTTAGACGATAGAAATGCATTCAAGTCGGCAAGTTGGCAAAATGTCCTAGATGAAGTGACGTCGCGTGGCTTTCCACCATATCTTTTCCGCATGATTCGCAGTTACCTACATAACAGCAATATCATAATGTAATCAGACAAAAAAAAACATTGAACGTGATATCTATAGTGGGGTTATTAATGGGTACAGTCATGGGTTCCACATTGTGGAACATTCTCTATGATGGAGTGCTCAGACTGGAATTACCAATAGGTGTGGAAACCATCGCATTTGCAGATGATCTGGCATTAGTGATGTGCGGGAAAACCGAAAAGAGAGTAACTGCTACAGCAGCCGGCGCGAGTCGTGTAGAAGTGACGATCGTGGCCTCATGTTAGAGCGCTAACTAACAAGTATAGAGGGATCGAGTTCTATCCCCAGTGCCGGCCGCATTTGTACCAGAAGACAAATGTGAAAAATATGAATTAGTGCAATTTACTATAACAACTAGATTTCTGGGACAAGATATAAATTATATATAAGAGTATGTTAATGCAAAATACAATAGGCCACAAGTAGGTCGCAGTGTTTGAAGGGTTAATACCCGGCATCCACATAGGACCAAACTTAAAAAAAAGAAAACTGCTGGAGCAAGCATTGCAATGAATTTAGTGGACAAATGAATGGAAAAGAGACAGCTGCAACTGGCACCTGAGAAAAGCGAGACAGTTCTCCTCACTGAAAAGAGACACCCTATCACCTTTCAATTATGATACGCCAGAATAATACCGAATGATTCTATGAAATACCTGGGCGTTGTAATCGACAAAAGCCTCTCATTCAAGCAACATATCATGAAGCCTGCTGACAAGGCTCTCAAAACGGCTGCTGCCTTAAAGAGACTCATGCCAAATGTAGGAGATCGTAGAAGCTGCAAAAGAGGCTATATTGTGTTCGTTCTCGTAATCCGCGATGCTGTATGCAGCTCCAGTCTAGGCACACAAAATCAGAGTGAAAACACTATTTATAGAAGATCATCAGGACAACAAAGAGTAGCACTGAGAATATGTAGCGCATATAGAACACTTTCAAGGCAGGCTGCCCTGGTTATCGATGGAATGCCTCCTATTGATATCACAGTGCGAGCCAGACTCGATACTAATAACTCACGATGTAATAGAAACAAAAATAACTAGGAGCGAGGAATAGCCGCCACCGCCAACATTTTTGAGGCAAGGCAACACGACTGATTCTCAGGTAGCAAAGGACAGCGGACAAGAAATGTAATCAACGATGTAAAACGCTGGGCAACGAAGAAACATGGAGAAGCAAATTACTATTTCACCCAGGTACTTAGCGCGCATGGTTACTTTAAGGATTTCCTGCACAGGATAGGAAAAGCTAGTGACAGCCTCTGCCAATATTTTGTGGAAAAAGATGCAGTTGCTCACACCATATTTACCTGAGGTAGGTGGCATGCAGAGAGACAACTTATTGAAAGTGGGGTTGATGAAATAACGATGGTGGACTACATGCTAATTTCTGAAAAACAATTGCACGAAATTAATAACGTGATCATAACTATAAATTCACAAAAAGAAAACGATGAGAAGGAAGGGCAAAGAACTGGAAAACATGCTGAAACCCTGATCATGGCTAATGGAAGGGGGATGTAAGAGTAAAATACAATACACCACACAAAGTGTGATACAGCACCACCTCGAAGTTATGCGAAGAACGGTCCCGAGATGTGTGGGTTTTTCCAGGGGGGACCACTTGCTGAAGGTAACGAAAGTGCTTGATACGACCCCCCTCCGCCCCCCAAAAAGGGTTTTTGTGTACCTAAATGTACGTCTCTAAAGCAGTTGTTTTAAATTATTATAAATCACCGATGAACCAACTAGCCTTTAAGGGTTCTATAGTTATGATAATTATAAAAACTAAACTTTCCTTTCTTAATGAGTCAAGTTTTGTAAACTTAGTTTTATTTTTATACACTCTAGTTATTATAAATTATTATAAATCCGTAACGAATCAACCAGATTATTACAGATTTTACAGCTGGAACTGTTGTTGTATCGATAAAAATCGTTATTACAGTTACCTGTAATTGTATAATATTGTGAATTTGGCGTAAGATTAATCAAGTATTGTAAGCATAAGATTATTTTGCTTTATATTAGCATAAATATTAGCATAAGATTATATTATATTCAAAATTGTCTATCTAATTCATTGTTTCTGATCTGAAGATGAAGCTCCCACAAAATTGAAAAAAATAGTAATTAAAATGAGATCGGTTTGACCAAGATATGAAC
Source organism: Phosphuga atrata (assembly GCA_944588485.1). Taxonomy (NCBI): domain Eukaryota; kingdom Metazoa; phylum Arthropoda; class Insecta; order Coleoptera; family Silphidae; genus Phosphuga; species Phosphuga atrata. The sequence goes on along the minus strand of OX155896.1, from coordinate 27,151,380 downwards.
AGGATTGACCACCAATTTGTTTTGTTTGCATACATTCCATTCAAAAAATATTATAAGAAAATAATTAGATGCTTAGCCCAATATAATGGATTTTTTCCATATTTAATAAGGCAACTTAAAAACATTATAATTCCTAAAAAATCGTTTTTTTTTATTGTCTGTATTTTCTTTTTATTGTTTTTTCTCGTTTGATGCAGAAGAGCTTCGTTTGGCCATGTTTGCCCAACATTTATTTTTTCCAAACTATTGCAAGTACCATGAAAAGTGCCAATTCCCCGGCGATTTTTTATCAACGAAAAATATTTGATTCTTGATAATTCATGGGATAATACACACATGCAAAAATAGGTTTTGGCCTCTACAAACCCTTACAAAAATATTTCACTTGCATGAGGGTGAAAAATTGAAAGATATTTTTCATGGAAAATTGACAAGGAACAAAAAAAAAATGGAAAAACCTCGAAAACAGCTGAAATGACCATTTATCTAATTGGTTTTCAGAACATAAAAAAGGAACCATTTCTTTTTCAAACCATTACCTCGTATGAAATCATAAATTCTCCTAAACAAACAATTTCAAAATCTTGCATAGAGCCAACAGAGCCGTAATCCGTTAATCTCCATAACAAGCAAACCGCTTATTCTTTCCGCAACTTTTTATTCTTGCACAATCGTCTCTAGGTAATTCAATAATTGCATAAAGGCACCTCGCCCGCCAAAAAAACTCTTAGTAAAACTGCAATTAATCATCAATTTGTAATCCACTTGGAAAGACCTTCACCAGTCGAAACTCAAGTTGCGTTAAGTGCTTAAATTGCATATTAAATGTGGTTAGAACATAGTGAATTTATCAATTCCGTGGGAGAATAAATGATTTATAAATATCTTATATCTCCAATAAATGTTTATCGCGTCAGTATTCATGGCATGGACAAACACGTTATTTGTCACATTAACAATATAAACCTTTGGAAAATGGTAAAGTATAGAATTGGGAGTTGTGTTGTTATTTTTGGGCTGTTTAAGAGGTCGCGGTAATAGCGGTTGTTAAATGGAGCCTAACGAAATTACTAAAGTAAAGGGTTATAGGACATTTTAGTCTTAATATTTAAAATGTTATTACTGCGTTTGTAGTATTAATTAATACTACAAGTATTAATTTGCTTATCAATTTTAAACTAAAACATTAAAAAATCCATTTTGTTCGCTAATTTTCCATTTAGATGCTAAAATAGAAATATTACTTAACTAAGATTTATAATGTTGTCGCCACCAGTCACTATTGCCAGACTGAGCATGATTTTGTTAATCTGGTATGATGTTGTCAGTGCGGCTTAAAACGTCGTAACGTACCTTAATATTATTGCACTAGACCATGGATCGAACCTAATAACCTTAAATATCAAATTGTTAATAGGTTTACTATTTTATATTGTCTAATATTGCAATTCTAATCCAAAATGTTATGATGAACTAAGCCGTGCGTCCACGCATTGTTTCTGCATTCTAATTCTTTTCAGTTGAAATGCAATTTTCTTATACATAAATAAATATTACTTCAGTAAATATCAATAATTTCAGTCGTTAACATTATTTATTTATCATTCGGAAAGCAGTTTACTTTTCCTGTTTCCTTTTCTTTTTCATTTATATGAATTGTAAACATCACCTAAGATTGAAGAGTATCGAATGAGAAACGGACATTTCTCAATATTTACCGTACTTATCTAGAAAGATCTGCACTCTAGCAAACAGCGGGCTGAATCTGTTTATAGGTTTTCACTATGGCATACGATCAATCCCTTATCCGCTTCACCCCTTCGAGTATTATGGCGCTTCAACCGCCAGCCTTATCAAACAGCTACCCTCCACTTCCTACAAACGACTCCACGAATGAAGAAGACGAGATGTAATTTATTCGCTTTACGTGCGGATTATATAATAGGGCTGTTACGTTAACACACACGCACTCGTCAATTTACTTCATTAGTTTTACAAGAAATTTTGTAAAATCACGTACATTTAATAAGATTATTTTTTTAAACAAGTTATTTATTTTGATTGCAAACAATTTATCATTTTAATTGATGTAGATAGCAGCGTGAAGCTTGTTTGTGTATAAAGCATATTGGACATTATCCGAAAAAGCGTTTTTCAGTCATAAAGTATTTCAGATCTGTCAGGAAAATGCTTTTCCGGTTTGATTTGTGGAAATCGGTGTGAAGTTTATAAATCCCAGTTTTTCCGTTTATTCTCAACGTGTATGTAGTTGAAGAGGTTATATAGTTTTGTTTTTAAGATTTGATTGACATTGAGAAAAAAAAGGGAAAAGATTTATATTAGTGAAGTCTAGTCCAAGTTGTATAGGTGCATTAGAAGTTTAACCGAGCTCTCAGACGTATGAAGCCAGGAGTAACAACTTTTACAACTTTCCAGAAAGCTTGTTGACGACCCTGGGAGCTTATGCGCCTTGTCCCTCAAGAATAGGGCACCATAAATGTTAGACATTTGTTCTACAACTATTTATTAAAACTTTCAATGTTCCCGTTACAGTTTATATCGTTGCCGCTTATTACTTGATTAATCTCAAAACAAGTCGTAAACTGAATTCCACCTGGTGTTTGCGCAGGGTAATATTTTATGTTACACTAGCAATTGACTAATTACAAAATAATTACATTTCTGAAAGACTTTATTTTTATAAACTAGGAGGAAATAAGATAAGAATGAAATAACTAATAATATATTAACTACTCACCTAAAACTATCGAATCTAGAAATTAGAATGAAAACTTGAAACTGAAAAAAAAATGAAAACAAAATGAAATTTATTGTAATTTAATGTAATTTATTGAAATTTTAATTTAAAAATAGGACTGAATAATTAAAATAAAAGAATATTTCAAGGACAGATTCATGATTTAGCGATACAATTTGTTTGATAACATTATTTTTTCTTAAATTAATAGTTTGTAACCGGTAATTGGTAATTAACAATTTCTGTTAAGGGAAGAAATTGGATTTTGAATGGATGTAATGAAATTAATTACATTTAAGAAATATGGTCTGCATGCTGGACGAGTTGGTCCAAAGTTGCTCAAACTAGTTATCTAGTACACGAGGGTCTCCTACATAGTTTCATTTTATTAGAATAACGATGCATATATGTAACAATATCAACTTAACTCGTTTTAAAACTCACATTTCAAAACTAATTCAATTAAAATTACAAAATCATAATACATTATATAATTTAACATTCTAACTACTCTTTGCATGGAAATACCCAATATATAATTATATACATCTACAAATAGTTATAAAGAGTTGTATACAAATATATGGAACTATAATTATATGATCTGCATACAGAATTAGTTAAACTAAATTGAAATTTTGTCTTAAATTAAATTAAATAAATGAAAAAAATGTGAAAACATTAGGCAACATAATTAAGACCAGACAAATGTCAGATCAGACCATTCGAGATTTGACACGAGTGGGATTGGAGATAAGCACGGGTTTATTTGGTCAATCCCAGTTGTAGTGAAAAGTGATGAAAAGTAAAATGAGGGTTTTAGCTTACAACTATTTCATACAGTCAAATTATCTTCTGCCACAATAGCGAATATGCATGCAATTTAAATTAGGTTCAAATATTTTTATTCCGAATCTTTATTGGCCGGACATTTGAACTAACCCATTATTTTAGTAGCTAATACCTTTTTAATGACCTAAAATTAATGAAAGATTGCAAATGAAGCAAAGAAAACTCGAATTTGTAAGCGCAACACCATAGGTTCAAATGAAATGTGACGTCAAATACTATGTAAACAAGTTCTATTGCTTTTTTTCTCATCCCAATGTGGGCTTAGGAACTTACATCTCCTGGAAACACTGCGATCTCGTATTTGTATGGCATTGCAGGCTTTTGATTAGAAAACATAGTAATATCGTGTGACACGTGTGTTGTACACGTTGTGACACGTGTAACGTGTTGTGAATTCATGTATTGTTTTAGTATAATTCTAACATCCTTGAGAGATTAAAAATCATTTAAGACAATGACTGAAAGTGGTTTTGTAAAAGCGCAATCGGACAATATGCCGATAATAGATCCATTAATGATGTCGTCTTATTTTCTCTCAAATCCAAATTTGTATCTGCAACTCGTAGATTTCTCATCCATTCTTATACCGGGTGGTGACATATTTTCTGTGGATTCTTTCATGGTGAAATAAGTTAAGAATGACAACACCTTTATTAGATAATGTATTGGACTGTCACTGGACATTCGGATGGTCCAAATTTGTTTTCTTTTATTTTTCAATTTGGCCACGCCTTAACATTGTTAGACGTATATACAGTAAAAACGTTGTAAAATTTCAGGGTTTAGCGAAAGCGGTTGCTCAAGAGAGTGTTATTTTTTAAATATTTGTGAAAAATAGTATGGTTGATTTCTTGGTTGCAAGTTTCGTTTTCAGTGCTAAAATCATATTAATAAGGAAATAGAACATACAGTGTTTAATAAACGAAAGTCTAGAAAACATAATTAGTAGACAGTTAATCAATGTTCCATTGCATTAAAATGAGTTATTCAACGTAATAAAGATGACATTTTTCTACTTACATATCGGGATCTTGAGCCACTGGTAAGGCTAAACCAACTTTCAACACTTCATTATAGCAAATTTTATTACATTATCACCAGATATAACATGTCTGAACTAGTCTGGTATTCCTACAAGACCACCGAATTGCTAGATTGAATAACTTATTAAACTTCATAAGAACTGAAGAAAAATAAAACTAGAGTTTCAGAAGCACAGAGAAATACAGAGAATTTATTCATAGCAGAGCTAGACAAACTTCTAGATATTGCCATTTAAACGCCATAAATTCAATTACAATTTCGGAAGATAGTGACTTCCTTATTGATGAGAGTAAGATGATTATGACTTCAATTGAAAAGAAGCTACAAAATACGAAAGAAACTTCTCTAAAGCGAAATCAAAGGGCCGAAGAATTGACAAAAGGCAGCTGAAAACAATGCATTGACTTCAGTTGTGTCAAATCAAAAACTAGTATTTGATTCCAGCTTTAGTAGCACTTCCAGTTCCGCTAGAGAAGAAAATTTTGTAGTGAAATTATCAAAAACGAAAAGCGAACTAAAAGAGCTCACAATTATGGTTCTGAACAATCCACCTGAGAGAATTCAGTGTTGTTGTCCGGGACCAATATCCTGAACCTACACACAATAGCTACTTGGAACATCAGAAGTATGCATGAAGCAGGAAAGGTGCATAACACCATCAAATAAATGAGAAGGCTAAACATCGGAATCCTGAGTATTAGTGAAATGAGATGGCCTGGATGGGGAAAATCAATAGTGGAAGAACACACTATATACTATTTGGGTGACATGGGAAGCGGAAATAGAAATGGGGTAGCAATTATTTTAAACAAAGAAACTGCAAAAGCTGTAAACAACACCGTGTTTCACTCTGACAGAATTATCTTGACACAACTACTAACAAGTAAAGTAAATCTGAACATTATACAAGTATACGTCCCAACATGTGATTACGAAGAAGAAGAAATAGAGAAATTCTACGAAGCAATAGAAGAAGTCCTAAACATGACAAAAAGTAACGAAATGACAATTATTATGGGAGACATGATCGCAAAAGTCGGAGAAGGACGAGAAGGCACGTACATCGGAGGACACGGACTGGGTGAAAGTAATGAAAGAGGAGGTAGGTTTGCTAGCTTCTGTTTAGAAAAACAACTAATAATTACACTTTCTTCAAATTACCTAAAAGAAGATTATACACATGGTCATCGCCCGCAACACAAATAACAGGATAATAAGAAACCAAATTAATTACATCTACATAAACAAGCGATACACAAACGCAATAACTTCGGTAAAAACATTTCCAGGAGCAGACATACCCTCGGATCATTACATGCTGGCGGGAAAATTGCGCTTAAGGTTTTAGAAGATAACCAAAACAAAAAAGAACTCAAGAATAGACAGAGAGAAATTCAATGACCCAGCACGTAGAGAAGCAATTCGAAAGATTAGGGATGAAGAAATGAACATGATACGAGGTGAAGAGCCCGAAAACATGTGGCAGAACTGCAAAGGCATAATATTAAAAGCACAAGAACAAATCTAATGACAGACACCATGAAAAAAAACGGCTAGACAAACATGGATGACAGCCGAAATCATACAGATGATGGAGGAAAGAAGAAAACACAAAGGCGTAAACTCGACCAGATACAAAAACGCCCATACAAAAATAAGACAAAAAATCAGGGAAGCGAAAGCTGAATGGAATAGAAAAGAATGCAAAGAAATAGAGGGGTTTCAACGAAAATATGACATTTTCCACCTTCACAAGAAAATTAAAGAATTGGCAGGGATAACCAAAACTCGCACGCCTAGTGTCATAAAGGACAAACAGGGAAACGCGATCTTTGACATTGAAAAACAACTTGAGAGGTGGCAGGAATATATAACTGAATTGTTTAATGACGACAGAAGAAACTTTATAGAAATAAAAGCACAAAGTGGACCACCAATTACAAGCCAGGAAGTGGAAAGGGCGATCGCTCTGACAAAAACTAGGAAAGCAGCAGGGCTAGATGAATTATGCGAGACGCTGAAAATAATGGGAGAATCTAGCATCAAAACTTTGATCAAAGTATTCAATACAATCTATGATACTGGTGTAATACCAAAGGATTGGCTGCACTCAACCTTTGATACCATTCCAAAGAAGGTATATGCAAATACATGTGGGGATCAACGCACTATAAGCTTGATGATCCACGCCCTCAAAGTGTTTCTGCGTATAATCCATGGTAGGTTGTATAGAAAACTAGACAGCAGAATAGGAAAAACCTAATTCGGATTTAGAAACGGAATGGGCACGCGCGAAGCCCTTTTTAGTACCCAAGTACTGGTGCAAAAATGTCGAGACGTAAATCATGATTTATATATCTGCGCAATAGATTTCGAGAAGGCATTTGATAAGATCCAACACAACAAGATGATAAAGATGCTAAAGGACACCGAAATAGACGAGAAAGACCTGAGGATAATGACGGCACTATACTAGCAACAACGAGCAAATGTACGTATAGGAGAAAGAACGACAAGCGAAATAGAAATAAAACCTGGGGTACGTCAAGGATGCATTCTCTCACTATTGATTTTCAACCTGTATGCAGAACACCTATGCAATGAGGCTTTAGAAAACTCTAATGATGGCGTGTTAATCAACGGAAGAATTATAAACATCATCAGATATGCCGATGATACTCTTATCGTAACAAGCTCAGAAATTCAACTACAGAATGTATTGAACAGAATCTCTCAAAGCAGTGAGATATATGGATTGAAACTGAACATCAACAAGACGAAATATATGATAGTGAGTAAGAGCAGGAGGTAAGATGCAGGAATACTCGTAAACGGTAATCATTTTGAAATTGTAAATAAATTGATATATCTGGGAAGCTTAATTAACGAAAAATGAGATCCCAGCCAAGAAATAAAGCGTAGAATAGCAATAGCGCGAACAACACTTGAACGAGCAATGAAATGAAACGAGCACTATATACCCACGATTTACCAGTAGAGTTAAGAACTAAAATGCTCAACTGCTACATATTCTCGGTATTAGTGTACGGCGTTGAATGCTGGACGATAACAGACACTGTAATGAAAAATGTCTAAGCATTTGAAAATGTGGGCCTATCGAAGGATATTAAAAGTCAGTTGGGTAGACAGAGTGACGAACGTAGAAATCCTACAAAGACTAAATAAAACTAAGGAACTAGGGAACATCATCAAAAGTCGGAAACTCGAATATTTTGGACTCGTTTTGCAGCATCCGGAAAATATGGTCTACTGCATCTTATCATTCAGGGAAAGATAATGGGAAAAGGAGTGTCGGACGAAGGACGACATCATGGTTAAAAAATCTAAGGACATGGTATGGCAAAACAGCAGCCCAGCTGTTTCGTGCAGCAGTCGACAAAGTTAAAATCATGAACTTATTAGCCAACGTCATGGTCAACGATCGAAGCCGTCATGATACTTAAAGAAGAAGAAGAAGGGACCAATATGTCATGCAGATTGAATGGCAAAACTGCTGTATGTATTGTAGATTCTTATATTCAGAGGTAATTCAAACGCATTTAAGTTAACCAAAAGAGAAGAAAAACAAATAATGCAATTTGTAGGTTTCGATGCCCTAATTTATACCATGGTTTGGATCGAAACACCTTAGCCAGCAGATGCACCGATTAATAACTAGCCGATTGTTCTGAAATTAGTGCAACAGCAAGGTGTATCTTAGGTGTTTATATGATGTGCTGGTAGTCTTTGCCTTATTTTTCAACAAGCTGTCATGTAACGAGCAAATGGCCATTGTTCAAAAGATGGAAGTTGAAGGCGGTTCACGATTAGTAAGAGGTAGTTCTTCTAAACCACCCACTGCTTTGGAAGTCTTTGCATCACAGAGAATAATGTAAACGCTCTCTATTCTAAAAATCAATGATGCATTCTTGCAATTACCACCTATGACTTTAGGCGATAATCACGATTACTTTCAATGCAAAAGTTGCATGAAAAACTTACCTGTGGTCAACGATACTGCGCAAAGGGGAGTAAAATTATTTGAAGATTATAAAAAACAATGTATACTTCATGTAGTAGAATGTAGCCGAAAAATTATTAGTTTTAGTTCGAGAAAACACACTATATTATTATTTTACGTCCTACTTTGTTCATAATAATTTGTGTGTTCGTAAATACTATTTTGGAATAAACACAATCTATTTTTGAGAGGAGCTTACATTTTTTAATTAATATACTGACTTGCCCTTTTGTATAGAATTTTCATAAAATTTAGATATTGCAAAGCACCCCCTTCTACATTATATAGGGCGCTGAAATTATGAAAACATAATCCCTTAGGTATGTGTAAATAAAAAACAACGGGGTGGCGTGACTTCTACCTGTAATGTTTTTTTTTTGCCATACCAGCGTGAACCACCATACTAGACATAGTATTTGACGTCATCAACAGAGCGCACGAAAATGGCAGCGTTTAAACAACTCAAAACTATTCTCTATTTTAAATATTTAACTTAATTTAATTACAACATTTTTAAGCAGTATTTATATTTTTACTATGTTATAACGGTGCAAACCGTGAACTAAATATTTAAAAGAAATATTATGCATGCAGTTTATAAAATTAAATCGTCTATTAAACTCGTTTGTACGTTGCTACATAAAACAACTTCAAAATTCATATTATGTTTAATCATTTAATGTTGGGGTAGATCCATCAAAAGTTTGTAGGTTCATTAAGCATAATCTGCTAATTACTTCTTTCTTTAGATCAATATTACTAGTTTCATGGAATGAGTTTTTGTGGCTCCTCACAACGCAGTAGGAGCAGTAACCATAAAAATCCGCAGCTGCGAAAGTGAGACTCGATAATAAAAGGGTTTTTTGTTCCTTTTGGAATTTTTTTTTATTTAACATAACTGTATAAGACAATACTAGATCAATCACACATGTATGTGTGATTGATAGTTTACTTGGACAAAATAAGCCAACTCTCTCATTTAATCTTTCATAGACTCTTTATATCATTTCGAACTATATAGAAATTATGTCAGAGATATATTAAATTAAACGATATTAAATTAATCAAATCTTATAAGAGAATAGCTTAAAAGAGATAATTATTTTTATGATAAAAAATACAAAATCTGACACGATTGAGCTTGACAAGATATTACATATATTTGTCCAAATCCTCATTCAATCAAACAACGCAAGTTAAAACCGGAATACATAAAATGAGATCGAACCAAACAATGCTTGTCAAAATATTATTTGTTAAGGAAAGACAATACTGGATCAGTATCTTAAACCTTATTTTGTAGTTGCTTAATATTTCAAGTTAGTTTTGATTTTTTAAAATGCTTTTATAATAAATTGTTTTTTTTAATCATGAACATTATTACCAAAACTACATAGAAGCTGCTTAAACGAGATTTTAATCTAATCATGTGGATAATGATAAACATTTTTTATGCGCTCTTACATATAAATTGTAATATTATTAAATTTTGACGAATATTTACCTTTCAAACTCGTAACTCCCTCTATGTGGAGTGGGGAGGAAACAGAAAGTTACAGTGGAGGACAGGTCATCAAAGTTTAGGTACGCTATCAGATCCTTCTTATGTTTCTTCTTTATCGACAATTTCTTCAACAACAATATCTTCTTCTTTTATTGAAAAGATTGTAGATTTCGGTGGTGACCTGTAGAGCGACCTTCATAGATTTATTGTACCCTACCCTCTTCCTTTTTTCGTTAGTATACTTATTCATTTAGAGCGACTCCTCTGGTCCTGATTTCTTTAGGAATTTCAGGATCTGAGTGGGATTCAAAGACTGCAACTTCCCTGTATTCAAGCAATGGGCCCCAAGATAAATTTGTCTTTTGCAGAGCAGTGCTCCGCAGTCGTTGAGCAGATGTTTGCCAATTTTGTGTTTAATCGAATTTGCATGATAATACTGCACTGTATCGTTCGTGATTGCCGGAATTTTCTATAATTTTTCAGTATTGGAGTCCTGATTCTCGATCAATGTAAAGAAAATCTCTCAACATTAATTTGCTTTCAAATTTATTTACAGGGATAGGTATTTTTGCCCAAATCATTTGGAATCATTAAAAAACTGAGACTATAGAGATTTCCATATTCCTTTCAAGCAGATTTGAGAATATGGGCATACCATGCAGAATCAATATTCTTAATACAATTGTAGATAATGTAGCCCTTCCAAAAGTAACGTAAGGACACATAATCCTGATCATCAATTACCTAAGTTTTCGCAAAATTCGATAGCATCTCGGCAACTAAATGGCCATGCACACATCAAAACGTAATTTTTTGATGTAAAGTTATGAGTTCCTCAGAGGAAGAAGCTCCACTATTATTAGTATTGACCGCAGAAGAAGAAAATCGGTCAGTATGTTATTTTTTATTTGCATTTGATTTCTAAAACACCTAAAACTCAAAAAAGGGTTCATAAAATCATAATTTTCAACATTTTCTTCTAATTGTAATCCCGTCTGCTGCAAAATTTTATCCTTTACTGATGTTATTGTAGTCTTGATTGATCAGGTCATACAATATAGGATATGTTTTAATATTTGCAACTTTTCTATAACTTGAAACTCCTCTATAATCGCTTTTTCAAAACACTGTGGCTATGGCGAAATTCGCGCAAATTATGATTGGTTTGTAAGTGTTTGATTCAAAATAAGCCGCCACGTCAATCGGTCTGCCGCGATAGAAATCGCTGCAGCGAAAAATTCGCTCCGGTTTGCGAGCTCCTTTAAGAGGCAAATTCAAAACTCGTACATCAGTGTGGAAAAAGCGAAAGCCAAATGAACAAAATATTTATTTGCGGTTCTATTTGTTCGTATTTCTGGAAATTTGTAAAGAGAAAGTTCGTTGTTAGTAGAGGAGCGTAGGTATGTACTCAAATACTTTCCGGTTCCTTTGAGGGGCATATTAGTAAATTATCCTAATACATTATACGATTATTTAATATTTTTCTTCTACTACTGACGTCTTTACTTCATTAGACTTAATTATTATAATTATTAGATATTATTTAACTATCTTATCAAGTAATACACAGACTTTTAAATGCAATAATATTATAATATATTTGAATATTAATATAAATAATTTATTAAGTTTTAAGTACACCTTAAATGTTGTAGCAATAAAATTTATTAACAGTGAGTGGCGCGCAATGTGGTGGGCAAGTATGCAATTTACTTTAAGTAGTTATCTACTAGTTAATAGTTTGTTGCATAGTTTCGTTATGTTAGGAGAGCGATGCACATGAGGAACATCTAAACTTATCTAATTTCAAATGAGCAGAAGATTCCGCAATAGTTTATTTAAGTGGAAGAATAAAAGTAAAGTAGTTATTTAAATGGAATAATAAAAGTAAAGTAATTATTTATTTCATATAGATGATATTGGATTATTGTATTTATTGACTGGTTTGAAATCAAAATATTTCGGTATTTATAATCAATTTGCAAGTTTTTACTTAAGCGGCTTAAAGGTTTAATTTGTTGACCTGGTTCTCGGAAATTGTGCGTTTGTATCAGCAGTATCGGAAATTTAATTTCTTCATTTTTAAGAAATGAAACTGATTCACACTCAAACTTGACTATGCGTTTTACAGAACCAATGATAAATGACCGAAAGCGCACAAGTACATATGTAAGAATGTTGAGTTGAGAATCAGTTATGTTAAGATCAGAATAAGACTAAAAAACTGGTAATATTTGATTAGTTTTGTCTAGTCTTGTAAAATTTTTCCTGATATTGTTTGGTCTCTTCTGGCATTCTATCTATCTATCTATCTATCTTCTATCTAATCTTGTCTAGTCTTATCTAGTCATCTCTACTTTTGTCTAGTCTTTATTCTGGGAATGTAGAAAGACAAATATAGTTTTCTACCCCTTTTAATAAAGTGCAAAACCTCTTCATCGACTGACTAAAATTTCTTAGTATTATATATGTATACAGGGTATTTCATAAATATCCGGCAGAAATTCCAGGGCGTGTTCTACAGCCCCAATTAAGAAAAAAAATCTCTATATGGATATGTCCGAAAACGTTTCCTATCTGAGGTTCAGTTCTTAAAAAGTGGTGGCCTAACAAAACATTTTTGCTAATATTTCAACTAATGATAATTTATTCAAATTTTGTGTGTACACGTTACTGATGCAGAACTACCGTTTGTACCTATTATCATCTTCGGCGAGCGGCGGTACATACGGGGAACGACCTTTGTATTTCTGCAAATATTTATCTGGAAACGCTTGACTAGATGAAGCAAAAATTAAAACGTATTTTTTGGGAATGATATTGTGATAAGAACAAAGAAATCTCTACTATTTATTTGCTCCACATTTACTATCTTTTTACAGCTTTAAATTGTGTTAATCCGGTTTGTGTTAATCCGGTATCGTAGAAAATTGTTAGTGTCACACTTTTCTGTAATTTTCCAATGGTTGCATTTCTAATGCTGAGTACACAGACATGCATCTCAAGTATAGTCTCGCTGTATAAAAGTATTATATATATCCGATATAAAAACTTTTGAAACCGTCGATTAAATAATTTATCTATTTAATTTTTTTTTAATGTAACTTAGTGATATTGAATAATTTCGTGCGTTATGTCGTAATATAACGAAAAATTGTATTTGTCGCACTAAAAAACGTACGCCAAGATAGTACGTTTAACGCATGGGTTATAAAAAATTCAAATAAAAAGTAGATATGAAAAATGAATAACCTAGTGGCTATTTTGATTTATATAGACGTTAAAAAACCATATTAAGCAAACAAATTGTCATTATTGAACTGGTGACCTAAAGCCTAGGCCTCACTATGGCTAAACCGCCGCGGTTTTTAACCGAGTCAAGTAAGTTAATACAAGCGGCTTCACTTGCGGTTTTTTTTCCGCGACTGATTTTAATAGCGTACTGTGTGCTTTCACGGTTTCGCGGTTATAGCGTCTACCGCTCGCGGGAAGAAACCGTAGTGCGGTCTCGGCCTTATACAGTTAATTTATACTTACACGGAACATTACGGACGGCATTACGGGGAACACGGTCCATTAGAACCAATTGCGTTTTGGGGAACAAATAGCCTGCTGTTCTTATTTGGTGAAAGAGCAGATCCTGGAGATTGTTGAAGCAAATCCAGCGACAAGTACTCAAAAAATTGCTGCTGCTATATGAATGGGATGTGCTGCTGCTACATGGATTCTTCACGAACACCAGTTGCATCCGGTTGTATATATTTTTATATATTTTTTATATAATACAAAGGTTCTTCCCTGTATGTAACGCGACTGGTTGGCTGTGAAGAAGAAAATAAACACAAACGGTAGTTTGGGAGCAGTAACGAGAACTCACAAAATTTGAATCAAGTTGTGTTGTGTGAGGCCACTCCCTTTTAAGGACAAGGGCTGTACCTCAGTTAGCAAGCGTTTTCGGACAAATTTTTGTAGGAACTTTTTTTCTTATTTTGGGCTCTAGACTATGATCTGGAATATCTGCCGGACATTTATGAAACACTATTTATAATACTAGAGTGTAATATATACATATATGCTTGAATTTATTTCTATTCTTACACTGACTATGTTTTGACTACACTTAATATGTCAAAATATTATATAAGTTGTTAACCACAGTTATATAAATTTAAACATCTAACACGATTCTAGTTTCGACGGGTGTTATTGTAAATACGAGAAACTTACTTTATATTTGTAAAAGCACGAAAGACTACAAAGCAATACAACTATAACTCTTAATAGATTGAAGCTTTATGCAAGTTAATGGTATACAGTTTCCTCATATTTTCGATAAAACAATTTATTTGTTTAGCTATTTAATATGGTATGTTCACCGCATCCGTTTCACCGCGAAATCTTCGCTGCACGAACTGTCACCGCTGAGCAGCTTCACCGCTGGGAAGTTTTACCGTTCACCGCTCACGTTTTACCATTCAGCAATTTCACCGCATCCAATTCAAGAGAGGTGAAAAGTTCCCTCAACCGTTAGATATTAAATACAACATGTTACTTTGAATATGTTTAATAAAAAATGTTATCCTTGATTTATTATATATTTTTATTCGTTGAGGCCATCTAGGACCACGTTAAGTGTTGTTACACTTGGCAGTTTGTGTCGGTTTCTTCTGAGCTCAGACTTCACCCATTAAGAAATTTGTATCAATTTTCATTAGTGGGCCAGCTTCCGCTTCGCTGTCCAGGTGGTACCTTGTCTTCCTTTTGGTTAATCTTGGTTTATTCCAATCGTATATATCTTTTTGCGGCAGAGATTTCTATTGAAGGCGTCGTCTGGTTTTAGATGCAGTATTTTGAGGTATTCTTTGGTATCTATAAACCAAGGTATTGTGGTTTCGTGTTTGAAGTCAAAAAAGTGAAAATTCTGTTTTGTCAGCCTGTTTCCGTCCATTCGGTTGAGATGACCATAATACCGCGTCCGCCTCTTACGGATCGTTTCTGTAATTTTCTCTATTTCACTGTAGACTTCTTTGTTGGATTTTTATGATGGATGCCATTCTTGTAATTCGATCCCATTATACCTCTAACGGTTTTGCGCTCTTTCTTCTCTAGTTTTTTGTTGAGTCTTTTGTTTGCATTTAGGAATATGGTTTCGGAGTTTGGTATTTTTTGGACAGACATTTTTTGTTGTAGATTGAGCGCGACGTTTGGTAGGCTATTTCTAGTTTGCGTACTCGTTCCTTAAGTGCTTCTTTGCTCAGTTCACTCTTCATGATGATCTCTCCCAGGTACCTAAACGTTTCCACATGGTTGATCATGGCTTCTGTTTTTCCAAATGATATATCCAAGCCAGTTTGTTCCTCGATTTCTTTTAGAAGGTCGATTTGCATCCTAGCAGTTTCTATGTCGTTTGGAAGAATGGCGATGTCATCAGCGAATGCTAGACAATCAACCACAATCACCTTGAATTTTGTTCCCATTCTCTTATAGGCTATAGGTACTCAGCTTCTAATAATTAAATAATGAAAAGATGATTGCGACCGTTACAATATTGTAATCCATACTTACACTGTATTGATAAATTCACTATATATTAACCACACTTAATATGTAAAAGTATAACTTGTTTATCCAGAATTATATAAATTTAAACATCTAACACAACTCGAGTTTCGACGGGTCATTTTCGATTGAAAATAACCTTGAAAAATGAGCTTCACTCGTCGAAACTCGAGTCGTGTTAGATGTTTAAATTTTATGAGGTTAGCAGTTTACCAATATCGTGACAATACCATTCTTATGTCACTAAAGCGCCAACACATATCTAACAATAACGTATTTTACAATTTTGGTCCACCGGTTGAGGCTAGACTAGACTAGAACTAATGAGAAAGAAGATGTTATAGAGACATCTTCTTCTTCTTTAGGATATAGGTCCATCTTTGGATTTAAGCCTTTCTGTATTGTTTCTACAATATCCTATTCTGTGATATTTTATATCCATGCTAGCCCGGCTGTTCCTTTAAGGTGATTATGCCATCTAATAGGTGGTCTTCTTCCCATTTGAATTTATTCGGTTTCCATTTTATGATAAGCCTGTCCCATCTCATCCCATCACTTCTTATAACGTGACCTGCGAATCTTCATTTGTGGATTGAAATTTTCTCTCCATTAAGGGTGACTTTAGTTATTGCTAGTATTCATTAGTTACGATATTTGTTCGTTATTGTAATCACATCCACCACTCCATCGCTCGTTGTGCAGTTTTTAGTACGTTGATATTTTGTTAAGTTATAGTTCGGTTCATTACAATGGATTGGTTAAAGACTCTTGATTTTTGGTGCTCAGCTATTTTCTATTTTCTTATTTACAAAAAGTCCTGTCCTGTCTCGGTTTTTGAATGGTTCATTTTCAGCCATATTTTTTAGAATTTCTTTGTAGGTCTGCAAACTTTGTTGCTAGATCTTATCTATTTAAACCAGATAATACATTGTAAAATTCGTACAAAATTATATACCTGTACACAGGCCTTGTTACACGAAAGAAAAGAATATTTTTATACATATTTACTCTTATTATATTTTAAATTAAATAATTATAATATAAAAGAAATCTAGGAATGATTAACATCAATGAAGCTCCCAAATGAAAACATAATTCAAAATTTGTATACATTTAACGATTATCAGTAATACGTATTATATTATGAATTAAATAATTATAAAAAAGCAACGCTCGACAGCACTAAATCTCTAGTGCTGCCAAGTGAAAAAATTCAAAATTTATTTATAGTTAAAGATAACAGTAATACTAATTACCCTCCTATATTTGCCTTAGATAGCTAGGAACAGATTTGACACATTTATCTAACTAAAACTGATATATTTTTTTCATTATTCATATTTCTCTTTCAAAATTAGCTTGCCATACACCAGAGTATTCTCAGCGGTTTATTCTTGCGACAAACTAAATATTTAATTTAGTACCGGAATATAATATCAAGTTATGATCATTATATTGCTTAATTTAAGAAACCTTCAATTTTTTTAAATAGAAGTAGGGATTTAGTTCAAATATTTAAAAACATAAAAATTTTAAAGATTTATTGAGAGTTAATTTCTCTACCTATTATCTACTCTACATATATAAAAACCTATACTCTACATATTTGAAAGATCGGCAACACACTTTTTTGACTTATCACTGTTATTTACTAATACTATATATAATAGCATAATTAAATTTGCCAGTAATAAATGAAAATAATTCATAATACAAAAAAATATTTCGATTTATAAATTTGAGGAGCGTCGAAAAGGCGCGTGTGTTTAAAAATTTTACTGTAAGCTCGTCAGTATTTTTTTCATTTAAAAAAGAACATTCGAAAGAGAATAATACTAATGGCATGTTATGAAACTCACTGGGGGCTAGGAAACTATTTCCCCTACGTACGCCGCTCCCGACTTAATGAGAATGAAAAGATATAATTTTTATAATTACACAAATATAGGGAAAAACAATTTTCTGGCTAAATTTTAAGTTCATTACAATAAAAACTAAACGAAGTAGTTTTAATTTAATACTTAATTACATCATTTAATGTGTAATTAAGTAATAAATTAAAACTTATTACAACTACTTATTAAATTTATTGTTTTTATAATGGCAATTCGACAAATATATTTCAACATTTTGATTATACGTGATGATACGTGAAAGAGTTAAATTAGATAACATGATACAAACACTGCTACAACAAGACTATATATACAGCGAAATACAAGCATACAAGACCAGATAAACAAAAACAGTAAAGAGCACAGTTGTCTAAAACAATATTATAGTAGACAAAAACTGCTGGGTAGAAAATATGATTATACGTAATCTAAAAGTAGATAGACAAATGAACTGAAAAATTGTTATCAACATGTTTAACATGTTTAAACCACATATAATATGCAAAAATATGATATAACTTTTTATTTAAATACTTGTTATATAAATTACTTCTTATTAAATAAGCATTTAACACGACTCGAGTTTCGACTGGTGAAGGTCATTTTTCAATACAGTGTAAGAATGGATTAGCACTCAGTAAAGGTCGCAACCATACTATTCACTAGATGGACAATATTATATTGAAAGGACTTGTCCGACAAAACCAGTTTGAAAAACTTCAATAGAACAACTTCAATAGAGTGGATAGAGATGGCTTCAAAGCGACTAGATTGGTGAAAATTTATAAGCTAAGTATGACCATACAAGCTATAAAATATATACAAGATTATGGAGATGATTATTAAGAGATAAGAAAATGATTCTCCGATAATGATAGGTCTATAAAGCTGGCCACCTCTTCAACATTCAAATTTGTATACCGATACCAAATAAGTACCTACTATAATTATGTGCTATTTATGTGCTATTCATATATCCCGGAAATAATTCGCTAAATCAACCCCTTGTACGGAAAACTCTCCCCGAAGCGAAGGAGCCACATGAGGTGAAATCTTTAACGACAAAGTACAAAACTTTTAACCAAAGCAAAAACGTTTTAATAATTATGTGCTCTTAAGATATCCTATTCGCGATATCCTAATATATTTATATATTCGTGAAAGGGTGCAAGCACAAAAATTCACCACAAAAATTATATGACCCATAAAAGGTGAAATCTATAATAATCGAGCACATCAATTTTAACCGACGCAAAATCGTTGAAATAATTTTGTGCCCTCGAGATATCGTATTCGCAATTTTTGTGCTAGCACCCTTGTACAAGAAATTTCACCCCTAACCGTTTGAGTCATAGGATTTGAATTCTATAATAATCGAACACAAAAGTTTTAGCTCGCAGCCTTGTACGAAAAATTTACCCCAACCGTATAAGTCCCTCTTTTGTCTCTGTAATCTAAAATAATCAAACTCAAAAGTTTTAACTGACGCCATATTGTTGCAATAACTATGTCCTGTGGCAATATGCTATTCGCAATTTTTGTGCTTGCACCCTTGTGGGGGCGGGAGAATTCAACCCGAATTATATGAGCTACAAGGGGTGAATACACATTTTAACCGACAAATTTTTGCAATAATTATGTTCTTTCCGGATATGCCATACACAATGTTTTAGCTTGTACTTTTGTATGAAAAATTCAACCGTAACTGTATGAGCTATAAAAGGTGAAATCTATACTAATCGAGAAATAGAAATTTTAACCGACAAAAAATTGTTGCACTAATTATGTTGCACACCAGATATGCTATTCGCGATTTTTGTGCTGGCACCCTTCTACGAAAAAATCCCTCTGAACTATATGAGCCATAAGAGGTGATATCTATAACATTCGAAAACAGAAATTTTGTTCGATGCAAAATCGTTGAAATAATTATTTTCCAGTTATGCCAATCTTGTTTTTCTTTTCGTCCTCGCGCCCTTTTACAAATAATTCACCACCAACGTTTTCTAAAGTTTCCATTTTGCTGTATTGTATATATTACTTGTGCGATGAATTCCGGCGTTCATATTGCCTTGAAATTGTTCATTTACATACTCATCGTGATATTCGGCACATCGTTACCAATTGTATCAATGATTTCCGATGTCCACTCTCACGTATTCTTTCCGATGAGACTTTTTACACGTTTTCTTATAACAAGAGTTAATTTTTTATGCATTTCCTGTTGTACTTTGCACAAATATAGTGTAATTATTATGCAATACCCTCGTTTAATCGCCTAATAATACCCAAACTTGTCAAAGAAATGTGTAAGAAAGGCTTAAAGAGCTTAAAAGCTTAGAGAGCAGACTATTAATGCAAAAATTTCGGGTGGGTTAAACTTTTGTGCTCAAATGTTATAGATTTCACCTCTTATGGCTCACATAGTTCGGAGTGAAATTTTTCGTTTAGGGGTGAATGCACTAAAATCGCGAAAAATAAAAACCGCGAAAAGCATATCTGGAGAGCACATAATTATTGCATAAATTTAGCGTCGGTTAAAATTTATTTGATAGATTATTAAAGATTTCACCTCTTATGGCTCTTGAAGTTCGCGGGAAGTGCAAGCACAAAAAACAGGATTAGCATTTTGGATAGCACATACTTAGTTTTTTTCTCGTCGGCTAAACTTTATGTGCTCGATTATTATAGATTTTACCTCTTATAGCTCATTCAGAGTTCGGGTGGATTTCTCAAACAGGGGTACGAGCAGAAAAATCTTGAATAGCATATCTAGAGAGCATATAATTATTGCAACAATTTCTCGTCAGTTATAATTTCTTTTTTCTATTACTATAGATTTCACCTGTGATGGCACTTAAAGTTCGGGGTGTATTTTTCGTACAAGGGTGCGAGCGCAAAAGTCGCGAATGTCATATTAAGGGAGCACATACTTATTGCAACGAATTAGTTAGAACTTTTGTGTTCGATTATTATAGAATTCACCTTTTTTGACTTATAGGGTTGGGGGTGAATTTTTCGTACAAGGGTGCTAACACATAAATCGCGAATAGGATATCTCGAGGGCACATAATTAATGCAATGATATCACGTTGGTTAAAATTTCTCTGTTCGATTATTATAGATTTCACCTCTTATGTCTCATATTATTTGGGGTGAATTTTCGTGCAAGGTTGCTAGAGTATCTAAATAGCACATAATTATTGGAACGTTTTCGCTTCGGTTAAAATTTTTGTACTTTGTCGTTAAAGATTTTCCCTCATGTGGCTCATTCGGTTCGGGGTGTTTCTCGCACAAGGGAAAGGATTTAGCGAATTCGCAACGGGATATTAGAAAAGCACATAATGAGCACATAATTATAGTACTTATTTAGTCAAACCTTTGGGGGTTTTGGGGGTTGACTATTATTCGTAAACTAATAAGGCCTAATTACAATTTGCTGTGATACTTTTCTATTCACTTGCTTATATATACTACTATTGTGATTTTTTTCACATATCCAGAAACAGCCATGTAGCTAGCACTGGGGGTGGGGGGGGGGGTGATGGGGGTGTAGGTGCTAAAATTAGCATTTTTAGGTGTAGAGGTGGTACACTCTAAAAAAATAACCAAGATTTTATTTTACCACTTTGTCGGCGTGACTAATCTGTATATCCATGCCAAATTACAGCTTTATATTTCTAATATTCTCTGAGCTAAACTGCGGAGAGACGGACGAACGGACATATCTATACCATAAGGGTTCGTTGTTGATAACAGCGGGACCCTAAAATCTTGTCTTGTCTTTATTCTTGTAAACAAATACAATTATTGTAAAAAATTCAAGATAAAGCAGACAATGAAAAGACAAGACTAATAAGGAGGTGGGACCGGAAGAAAAAACAGTTGACATACAGTGCAGGGTGGATAAAAATAGACAAGATGCACAGAAACTAATGGACAAGACCAGAAAACAAATGTAACAAAACTAGACCGACTAGAGTAGCAGACAAGAGGCAGATAGAACTTGGTAGATAAGATCAGACACATAAGACTATTTGGTTATATTCAGATTGTTTTATTCGTGTTTTATTTATATATTTATTTTTCTTTACTAAAAAGTTTCTTTAAGAGTATTTTTTATGTGTGTATCTATGATCTACAGTTTTGTGTGGAAAAATGTCAACACTATGAAATGTTTTGATGAATATTTTTCCCCTTTTTCTTGTTTCGAGTTTTTGTATTGGGCTTTGAAAATCAATAAAATAGTGTATTTGTTTACTTTGAAAGGCAAATAATGCAACACTGAAAAAGTAATGAAGATAAACGCAAAGGGAAATTGAGAAAATTGTTGCACTGGAGATCAAAACAGAACTTTGTGTGTTTGAGATATGTCGAGTGCACGCTAGCAGGAGAATATTAATTAACTTTTACTAGTTACTGCGTTTTAATGTAATTTTTATCTTTACTTTGCATACTCAAATAAAATTGCTTTATTATATACCCGCTTACCTAAACAGGAAAAGCAAAACTTCATAAAATGACCCGGACCTTGTAGAGAGAATATACTCCTATTAAACTACTACGTAAATTCATTCAAAATAAACACTGATGGCTATATTAAGTAGTTTCTCTACGTAAAGAGGATATATGTTTGATTCACACATAATATGAAAATAATTCACGTAATTAAAAGTATCATTCCATGTTATTTGATTTTAAAAGGTATCCAAAACGATCAATTTCCATAAGATATACGATATCGCATTTGTAAAATTATAAATAAAATAATATAAATCTTATATATACAAAAAATTATATTTTTTTTAATATAAGAATGAAATTATCAAATAATAAATAATAATATATATAAATAATAATAAATAATAAAGAATAAATTATGAAAATTATATTTTTAAATTGACGATTAGTTTTCATTCTAATTTCGAAATTCTCTCGTGTTGCAAATAAAACGGACGAGATTTGTTTTGTCTAATGAACACTCGACTGAACACACTCTACGTATCTGTTAAACTAAAGCCTTTATAATTACTAAAAGGTTGGATATAATACACACCCTTTCATTACTTTTTTTCTCTGCTTTGTAATGAACACCACATCACAATTTATATATGCGGGCTGGCGCAGCCCGCAACCCTTCCGATTTTGCATCCCCATTGGCCTAATTCACATAACACTACAGGCTAAACCAACAGTCGCAAATATTTGTTGTTCAAATGTTAATGCAAATGGTTTATAAACTAAAATGGCAAATAATACATTAGTATAGTAGTTTTAGGAGATTATCTTTACTTTTATGCATATAAATGGCCTCTAGTGCATACCGGATTTTTGAATTGATTTCTTTTAAAAGTATAATTGCTTTTGGAAATGAGATTTACACATTTATTTTTAATGAGAATTACACAAAGCAGAAACCGACCAACAGAAATAATACTTTTAAAATAAAGCAATTAATTAACCTAGATGCACTATAGTCCATTTATATTAATAAAAATAAAAATAATAAATCTAAACACAAATATCAGTATGCTATCTAATTCTTTGGTATCTTTAATCCCATAAGTCTAAAAAATAAGTTGTTTCAAAATGGTTTATTAAACACAAAAAAACACAATTATTTTTAATCAAGTGATTATCCCTTTTCTTTATTTTCAGCCGAAGTAACTTTATCTATGCCCATTAGGATATAAAAGCTTTGTTTTCTATTTGTAAAATTAGATATACTGACGATGTTATAATCGATGTTAACCAAATATACACGTATTTTATACAAATATAATATTTCAAGAAAAAACTCAAAGTATTTAATTTCTCACCAATTTTCTTATTTTTTCTCTTTATTACAGTCTCACAAAACTCAAATATTTGTGTTGTCTGTCTAGCTCTGAATGTTCACTATCATAAACATTTTATAAAATTAGGGATTAATGCAGTAATGTGAAGCTCATCTAGTTCTTTTCATTAGAGATTTTTGATATCGCTGCAATATTCCTCGCCTGTTAAGTGTAACGGCCGAAGTCTGTTCAATTCAAACCGTTTGAACATGTATGAAGTGCTTGTTTTCTGAAGCACTCTACAGCGCAAACGACTGTCCGGAAATTGACTTGCAAAACGCAAAGTTGATGATTGTACCTATACATTTTAACCTATATATTCACTGCAATATAGTTATGTAAAATATAATTTAGAAAATATTAAGGTTGTTTATGTTTATTTCTTTCTAGGCATTTATTGTTCTTTATAAATATAATACAATAGATTACATAAAAGATATACATTATGTTTAAAATAATGAACAAAAGGACTCGTTTATGCAGTAGAAGATTATAAAGTCTTAATATTCCACGAGCCCATAGTGAATAAAAAAAATTAATTAATGTTAAATATAAATTAATTTCTGACGAGGTAAACTATTGTATCATGAGATTTTATAAATAACTAATTACTTTACTTAAACATGTAACATACATTTACTGGTATTTTTGTTCAATATTGGAACGCGTCTACAGTATAGCAGTTCAATTTCTAATATTGCTAATGTAGGATTGTACTTCATCACCATCCTCCATCAAAAGGGAATAGGTACAGTGGCTGTAGGGAAATCGTCCATTAATCATATATTGCAATCTATATTCATTGTCCAAGCAATATCGTTTGTTGAATAGTAGTTGAAAGTGTTATTGCTTTAAATTATTGCCGGCAATTAAAAAATTTGCTTCTCTGTGATGGCTTATGTAAAAATTAAATGATTTTGTCTAAAAGACTTAATTAGAAAAATTAATGATTAATGAAATAATTAGTTTTGAATTAATAAACCATTTAGTTGAAAATGGTTTTAAACCAGTTTTAGTTTAAAAATAAATGGGAGTATAAAATCTTTAATATGTACTTTTTCAATTTTTTTTTTAATAATGAGTCATTATTTAATGAAAGTAAATAACATAATAAAAAAAAAAATGTTTTTTATGCGTGTATTGGTGTCAATTTAAGAATAATATGAATAGTATATTGGGAGTTTATTGTAAACGTTGTAAATTTTCATTGTACGTTCTACAAAATTTGTGCCGAAATAAGTTGCGAAAAATAATTAATTAGTTTGCGTAACTAATTTTACGGTTCGTTAAGTTGCGATTTTTATAAAAAAAAATGTTTTAACGTTTTTTGTTTTAATATTTTAAGATAGCTTTATGTGAAACATAATTTTATTTAGAAAGTAAATATTTTATTAGAAATCAAATCAAAATAAACTAATTGATAAGTTTTTTTAACGAAGTTTCCATTATAGGAACATTCAATTAACATGCATTTTATCTATTAAAATAAAATCCATTGAATCTAAAAACTAAATCACATACCCCATCAACTCGAGTGGAAGAAATTTTGTTTTGACTTTTGCGCTGGTGAAATAAAGAAATTCCTTAATTTAAAAAAATATGAATGTTTTATTTTGTCAAATTGAAATAAAGCGATCGATGGATAACGTTTTCTGAAGGAGCTTCTGAATTTGGCATTGTTTGAGAGATGAGTTTATTCATCATTTTATAGGAAAATGTTGTGACATTTAGCTAATCAACGCAACCAATATTATTCTGCATATTATACATAGATGAATAATGTTTTCTGAAGTAGCTTCTATTAAAACACGTGATGTTCATGCGAACTTAGTTGGTTGACTAACTTTATTCAAGACCACACTTGTACACAATATTACACATAGAGGGCAGATATAGTTTACAGTATATTTTCAACACCCCCACTTACTAAAAAACTAAATATGACCTATGTTCAATTATTACAAACACCTAAATACTTAAGGAGACCAAGAAGTTTATCTGAACTTCAACCCATTGTTAGAATGTCAGCTGGCATCTCGTTAGTTGGCAAATATTTTACAATAATTTCTTTATTAGCTACTGCTTCTCTAATAAAATGATGTCTCATGTCTATATGCTTCGATCGCTTTATGGCTTCGACAAATTTATGGCACCCTGATTATCATTAAAAAGTTCAACACAATTATCATTTCCAGTCAACTCGCTTATTACATTTTTTTAAATAGATAGCTTTCTTAGCTGCTTCAGAAATGGCCATGTATTCCGCTTCAGTACTTGATAGCGCAACTGTTCTTTGTTTACCACTTTCCCATGAAATCACCGAACCACAGAATTTGAAAGTCCATCCAGTATATGATTTTCTATCTATTATACTATTTCCTCAATCAGCATCTACAAATCCTATTAGTTCTCTATTATCTACAGAAAATTTCAAACAGTAATCTTTAGTACATTTCAAGTATCTTAATAAACGCTTTGCACTTTTCCAGTGCTGATCCCCATATGATTTGTTAAATTGACTTAAATAGCTCACACTGAATGCAATGTCCGGTCTTGTAAGAACCGCAAAATACATTAATCCCCCTATCAGGTTCTGATATGGTACCTTATCAAAAATATTCTGATCATGTGAATTGTCTAAATTTAAATTTTTTCTATGGGAGTTTTGACTTCTTTGCAATCAGTCATATTAAATTTTCTCAACAATTGATCTATATAACCTGATTGACTCAAGGTCAAAGTACCTTTTTCTTTATCATGATTGATTTTCATACCTAGACATTCCTTAATTTTTCCTAAATCTTTAATTTTGAATCTACTACTTAATTCCTCTTTCAAAAAATTAGTTTCACTTTCAATATTGTAAAAAATAAAGAAGTCATCTACATATAACGTTACAATACTATATAAATCATCCTTTTTTTTATGAAAACACAAGGCTCGTATTTCGACTTTACATAACCTAGCTCTAATAAAACTTTATTAATTCTATCATTCCAGCATTTGGATGATTGCTTGAGACCATACACAGCTCTGTTAAGTCGTAATACCTTCCTTTTATTTACATTCAAACATTTATAGCCCTCTGTAATTTTCATAAATATTTTTTCTTTTAAAAAACCATTCAGGAAAGCTGTTTTTACATCTAAATGAATTATATCTAAATTCAATTTAACTGACAATGCAAATAATAGTCTTAGCCTAGTGTGTCTGACTACTGGAGAGAACGTTTCACTGTAGTCAATATCTTGCTCCTGAGAATAAACTTTTGCTACCAAACGCGCACGAAACTTGAATTCACCTTCACTATTAATTTTCTTTTTAAAAACCCACTTAGAACCCACAATCGTGGAGTTTTCTTCCAAATCAACTAATTCCCAGGCGTTGTTTTTCTCGAATGACTGCAATTCTTCCTCAATAGCCCTTCTCAAAAAAACTTCTTCATGTCCTGAAAGAGCTTCTGATACACTGACTGGATAATCTTCCAAGTTCGTATCCCCTTTAGATATGTATGAGACAAAATCCTCATTAAGTTTTGGTTTTGGTGGTCTTTGAGATCTTCTTATTCTTTCTTGAAATACTTCTTCATCGTTTTCAGGAATGTAGTCATCATGATCTGTCTGCTGATCATCTGTGAATTCTTCTTCTGAACTTTGACATTCTACTTCTTCTTTATCTTCAGTAGAAGATGCCATGCATTCTTCCCCCACTGAATCTGATATTTCAAGTCTCTGAATGCTTTCTGTTTCTCCTGTTTCCATTACAGTTATGTCACGGATAGTGATTATATTCTTTGTTACTGGGTTGTACAATCTATAACCTTTTGTTGTTTCATCGTAACCAACAAGAATATGCTTTATTGCATTTTTGTCCCATTTCAGTCTATTGGCTTTAGGAACATGCACCATTGATAAACTACCAAAAATCTTTAAGTGGCTAATGTTTGGCTTTCTACCAAACCAGAAGCCACAGAGCGATTCATCAGATAGCATGCTGTGTTACTGGCTTCAGCCAAAAACATGTTTTCAAGGTTTTTATAAAAAAGTAGGCATCTAGCTTTTTCTGCTATGCTGCGATTAAATCTTTCAGCCATGCCATTTTGTTCTGGAGTCCATTTTTGCTAGTCCAGTGTATTTTAGTCCATCGACTAAACCTGTAATTTTAGTTAAATATTTTGCATTCATATGTCCTAAATGTTTATGCCATGTCTATACTTGATTCTGCGGGAGCTGCTAACAAAGCCATGTTTTGTTGTTTTAGAATTAGTTTATATATATTGTTTTCTCACTTTGCCATTCCGACTAAGACATCATTCTTGTTATAAATATTACAACCTTCATTATTAAATTCTACCTTATTACCATTTCTGATCAACTGACCCACTGATAATAAATTAGTTGTTAGTTTCGGAACGTACTGTACATTTGTTAAAACAATATTTACTTCATCTTTATATACCAGTGTTTGCATTTTTACATCACCTGCACTGTTGACTGGAATCTTTGTTTCATTAGCAATAGTAATTTCAGTTAGCTCTGGATTTCTTTCATTTATTAAATGATTCCGATTGGCCGTTAAATGAAAACTTGCTCCACTATCTACATACCAATCTGTATTTTGAAATTTACCACTTGTAAACACTGCATTTAAGGCATATGTTTGTTTATTCGGACACTTTGACTTGTAATGTCCTGTTTGTTTACATTTAAAGCAAACGACATTACTTCTGTCATTTCTTCTGTCTGACATTTCTCCTGAGTTTTTACTATCGCCATCTTTTGGCCTCTTTTTGAAATGCGATTTACCTTTCGCAGCGAATCCTCCGTTCTTTTCACTAGCGCCATCTACTTCCATATCTAGTAACTTCGTCTTAATGGAATCTGTAGTGACATCAATTCCAGAATGTTCTATGGCCATAATCATGGGTGCAAACCTTTCCGGTAATCCCGCTAGTAGTAATGAACCTATCCACTTTTCATTAATGTTAAAACCAGTCCTTCGCAGTTTTTGCGACGTTTCAACCACTTGATTTACATACGATGACATGTTGTCACAATTTTCTAGACGTAACGATATCAGGCTGCGTAATGGTCCAATCTTTCTTGTGAATCCATTGTCGTCGTATAGATTTTTTAGCTTTATCCAAACTTCTCTTGCCGTTGTTGCATCTCTCACATGCGTAAACAAGGATGGATCAAGAGTCAAAACCAATTTCGATTTGGCCTTTGCCATCACGGTCGCATCCATTTCTGTGTTGTCCAGACATTTTGACAAACCTTCAAGTACGAAAACATTCTCGACGGCAAACAGCCAATCGTTATAGTTTTCTCTGCCTATTAGCTTTGGCACACTATTCAAATAACTTGTAGCCATATCTTCTATGAATATTTATCAAAAAACTTTGGGCACGCTGGGCACATAACCTATTAAAACACGTGATGTTCATGCAAACTTAGTTGGTTGACAAACTTTATTCAAGACCACACTTGTACACAATATTACACATGGAGGGCAGATATAGTTTACAGTATATTTTCAACAGCTTCTGGAATTGACGTTGTGTGATGAGTTTATTTATCATTTTATAGAATAATATTCCGTGATATTATGATCAACATTTGGGAGCACGGAAGTGCTCCCGCCAAGGCGAGCACAACCGTACTATCTTTTCTCGAAGCGACAAACGGCACTTTGACCCTCTGTAACTTCGTTGTGGATTAAGCAGGAAGTTTGAATTTTTAGATATCAAGAGACATACTATAACTAGCTATATTGCCAATATATTTTATAATTATACCTTATAGTTTACGAATTATCGCCAGTCAAATTTCGTAAGTTTGTAAGTGACACACTCACCTACGATCAAAATTCTAAGGTACTTCTAGCAATCTTACAAACTCCTAATTTTACTTAGAATTTAGCCTATAACGGAAGGAAAAAATCAAAAATACCGAAATTTCATTATCCATTAAATGAAAAATAATGATTCTTTAAAAATTTCTTAATTTTGTCACTGATTATCAAAATTCTAAGGTACTTTTAGCAATCTTACATACTACAAATTTTGAATTTTAGGTAGCCTTTAGCCTATAACGGAAGGAAAAAATCAAAAATCCCGAAATTTCATTATCCATTAAATGACAAATAATCATTATTAAAAAATTGTTAATTTTGTCACAAATCATCCAAATTCTAAGGTACTTCTAGCAATCTTACAAACTCCAAATTTCTAATTTTAGTTAGCCTTTGGCGTATAAAGGAAGAAAAAAATAAAAATCCCGAAATTTGATTATCCATTAAATGAAAAATAATGATTATTTCAAAATTTCACCGATCATCAAAATTCTAAGGTACTTCTGGCTATATTACAAACTCCATATTCTTAATTTTCGTTAGCCTGCAGCCCATAAAGGAAGGAAAAATGAAATATTCGGATATTTCATTATCCATTAATTGAAAAATAATGATTTTTAAAAATTTCTTAATTTTGTCACCGATCATCAAAATTCTAAGGTACTTCTAGCAATCTTACAAATTCCAAATTTTTAATTTTAGTTAGCATTTGGCGTATAAATTAAGAAAAAATAAAAAATCCTGAAATTTCATTATCCATTAAATGAAAAATAATGATTATTTAAAAATTTTTTGGTTTTGTGTAGCTTTTGTTTCTTATGTATAGCCTATGCTATTACCATACACAAAAGTCAAGGGCTAAGTCTAAACAGTGCACTGATGGACATTGGTTCTTCAGTGTTCACATGTGGCATACGTGGTGGCACTTTCCACAGTGACAAGTCTGGGTGGATTACATCTAATTAACGTCGACTTTGGTAGTATCAAAGTTCAGGAGTCTGCAATCGTTGAATATAATCGACTAAGAAGCATTTACCGTCCAGAATTGTCAAAAATTCTTATACCAAAGCCTCAGAGAAAAATCAATAGAAACAGAGATTGGGCTTTAAGAATATCAGTAGCTGACGGACAAGATATATTACTCGAGAAAAAAAAAGGAGGATGACCTACAAAAAGAAATGAGATCCCTTCAATAACATAAAATGTAAAAAATGCCAAGTCTCGTAACGCAGTTCTTTCGCTATAAAAAGTTGTGAGATCTCATGTAAGACCAAGTCAGTTATTTTAGTTAGTGTCTATGGAAGCACATATGCAACAACTTTGTTATAAATTGTTATCTAAACAATTACAAATCAATATTTATAGTGACCATATCAATATTAGGCGAGTTTATATGTATAATAAATATAATGACTTGGCAATTCATCAAAATCATCAATTTCATCAATTCTGCAAAATATTTCTACACGAAAAGCAAATATTCAATACTAATTGAATTTTATTTTAGAATTAATAATGTCTTTCTTAGCACAATCTTCAGCAGGACAAGAAATGTAAACACAAATAATAAGTTTCGATTTAAACAGTTGAAATAAAATGAAATAATTAGTTCGGAATAAGTATAATAAGTAGGGCAAGCAAAAATATGCAAATGCATATATTTTCTCATTCTACTTATAAAAGAATGGACTAGCCAGAAATGTGTTTCTGACTAAACTATGAATTTAGAGCCCTATTCGTAAGGGCATATTTTTGCATATTTCATCAATAAGAGCATAAATTGCATATTGGCTATGATAAGACATATTTCGAAATCAATGCATAATTTTAGTACATATTATGCTCTATTTGGTTGAAATATTTATATTCATTGATCTGCTTTTTGACGGAAATCTCAAGACGCTTCACGTCGGCCAAACTACTGATATAACTGGGAGATACATAGCAAACGTAGTCATTGGAATTTTGGGCTACGATGAACTGATCGTTAAACAAACATTTGTATTAAATACTACAGTGCTAAACAAAGCAAATCATAGCACTATTGCAAAACTTTTTGAAGATTCAATACAAATTTTGGGTGAAAGTTTCAATCGAGATTCGATTTTACTCTTTATATCAGCTGCCGTAAAACAATGGTAAAAGCAACTCAGGCCATACATATTTTATCCAAAAGTGACACATCTGATTTGTCTTGCACATGGACTTCATCGAGTTCATCGAGGGAACAAATTCTAGGAATTTATACTAACGTCGATCGTCTACCAGCCAATGTAAAAATAGAACTTTTGATATCACCGTAAAGGGTAACGATTTTTAATGATTTGGCATGATTTTGAATGATTTATCTTTTGAAATTTGGAATTACTTCAAGTTCTTTTTTTTCAAAACTGTCCTCCCCGGAGATCCGATTGGAGGACTTTTTACTCCGGTATATTTCTTATCCTTGATATTAGCCAAGATGATGATTTTACTAGGGATATCCAAAGTGATCTTTACTGCAGTGGTTTCCCGTTGCCTTCTGCATCTTCATGCCGTTAATCATTTCTTGGCTCATCCGCCTTTAGGGAGGATTTCTCAACCCAAGTACAAGACAGTGCTCCTGCTCTTTTCCGCTCGTCCACCCGTAGCTGTTGGCCAACGAGAGGTGTCTGCTTATCCCGGCAGACATTCGGTCTGTTTTGAAAAATGATATGAAAATAAGTTCATGGAATGTTAGAAGCCTCTTTAAAGCAGGCAATATTGATAATGTAACAGCAGAGATGCAAAGATTGAAACTGAATATACTTGGAATGGGTGACTTAAGACAGCCAGGAACTGCAATCCATCTCAAAGACGAATCCGTTCTATATTTCTCAGGAAGTAAAGATAAATCGAATAAATATGGAGTTGCTATCATGGTGGATAAAAATATAAATAAATCAGTGACCAGCTTTATCCCCTACTCAGACAGAGTTATGCTGATACAGACGCCTTCGCATAATAGAAACATCAATATCATACAGATTTATGCACCAACAGCGGATAAATCTGATGACGAAATCGAACAGTTTTATGCAGAACTATACACGGTGCTCGAAAGCACCAAAGAACAAGATGTTATTATCGTCATAGGGGATTTTAATGCAAAGGTGGGCGAAGGAGCAATAGAGGATATTGTGGGTAGATATGGACTTGGAGAGAGAAATGAAAGAGGCGACAGATTAACAGAATTTTGCTAATCAGAGAACCTGGTAATAACTAATACCTATTACAAACTGCATAAAAGAAGACTATATACTACCTAAGTCTCCACAAAATAATGAAGAAAAAATAGTAAAAAACCAAAATGATTATATACTCATTAAAAAGAGATTCAGAAATAGTATAACAGCAGTTAAAACTTACCCAGGCGTAGACATCGGTTCAGACCACAACCCAGTAGTCGCCCGATTTCACATCAAATTAAAACAACTAAAATCTAAAATATAGAATAACAAGATAGCAACAGAAAAACTTAAAGATAAAGTTATAAAAGAACAAGTACAAAAAGAGATTAATATAAAAATGAATGAAATGCGAGAAAAAAAATACTACCCCAGATATAGATAAAAAATGGGAAAATATGAAAACAGCACTAATAGATGGAAGTAAATACCAATTGACACCAGATAACACAAAATCTAAATAAAAATGGACAACACAAGAAATCCTCCTCCTTATGGAAGTACGAAGGAAAAATAAAACCAATCCCAAAAAATATAAAGAGCTGCAAAGAAACAAAACAAGGAAAATCCGGAAAGAAAAAGAAAAATAGCTAACTGCAAAATGTGAATATATAGAACAGCTACAATCAAAATACGATAATAGAAATTTACACAAAGAAATCAAACATTTAACAGGAACATCGCGAAAAAGACAAACCATCATTATAAAAAATAGAAAAGGGAAGATCATAGTAGAACCAACACTAAAACTAATAAGGTGAAAGGAATATATAGAGGAACTATTTCATGACACAAAAAGTATTAGAACTAAGCAGAATATGACAGAAGAACCAAACATATTGAAAGAAGAAGTTCTCTCTGCCATAAAGACATTAAAAAGCGGAAAAGCAGTGGGACCAGACGAAATACCAAGCGAACTAGTAAAATTAATAAATGAGGACCAGCTGGATATTATGGTAGATCTATTTAATACAATATACAGAACCGGAATGATACCTAAACAATGGATAAAATCAACCTTCATAACTTTACTAAAAAAACCAAATGCCAGAGAGTGTAGTGACTATAGGTCTATTCGTTTAATGACTCATACACCGAGAGCATATCTCAAAGTAATTCACAAGAGACTATACAACAAACTAGAAAATGACATGGGTTATACTCAATTCGGTTTCAGGAATGGTTTTAGTACAAGGGAGGCATTAATCAGTTTTAATGTATTAACGCAAAGATGTTGTATATGTTGTAGACATGAACCTAGATATACACGTATGCTTCATAGACTATGGAAGGGCCTTTGATAATGTACGCGAGACAGTCAGATTATTGAATCACTTTACTGGAACCAAACAGCCATAAAAGTAGACAACGACGAATCTGACGAAATACAGATACTAAAAAGAGTATGACAGGGTAGTATACTGTCTCCAATGCTGTTTAATCTATACTCTGAAGAGATATTCAGAGAGTCGCTAAGTGAAGTTGACAACTTGAGGTATGCTGATGATACTGTTATTATAGCAGAGAATCTTGCAGATCTCCAGAGCGTTACAAACAAGCTTAAGAACATCGGTAGACAATACGGTCTCAAGATGAATCTGAAAAAGCGAAGTACATGGTCATAACAAAAAGCAGAACACAATATGAAGACTTCTACCTCGATAACATGCGAATAGAAAAGGCAACTAAATTTAAATACCTTGGTACATGGATAACCAATACAATAGACCAAACCCTAGAAATTAAAACCAGAAATCAAATGGCTAGAAGCACATATCTCAAAATGCGGGTGTTTTTTTGTGATAAAGAACTAAAACTTGATCTACGTACAAAAATATTAAGAGGCTAAGTGTTCTCCATTCTACTATATGGAATCTGAAAACTCTAAATCGAGATTGAAAATAATCATTTGTGTGGTATAAACACGCGACAAGACGTTTTAGATTTACATATTTGAAAAATTTATATTTCTGGTGGTATGGCGCTTGTTCATCGAATCCAATTAAAAAATGTCAACACCTTTTTGCTGAGGAATTCTACGAAGGGTCGATAATATTTTCTTGCAGTCAAATGTAAAGCGAATAGGTACTGTGTTTGATAAACGTAGATAAAACTTTTAAACAACGATAAAACGTAGTTTAAAAGCTGCATCGTTAGATTTTTTTCAAAAAGCTCTAGCAGACTTAGGAAACCCATACCTTATTGTCGAACAGTTGACAGAATTAGACCATGTGTATCAATCGTTTTTTAAAAAAAAATAATACAAGAAATAAATAAACTGCTGATAAACTCAAATTGCAGTGCAATGCAGGAATAAATTAATTTTTCAAAGTATTGGTTTCGCCTGATATTTATTAAAAGCAATTTGCACATCAGCTATTTTTTATGCTTTTTGATTTACATTTGTTAAGACCTTCAGCACATTATTAGTTAAGACCTTCAGCACACAAAAAAGGAACTATAAAAATATACTATGTTATGATAAAAAAGGTGGCAAATTGTAATCACGGCAATTGACGAAGCGATCTTTGCCAGAATTTTTGGTTCAACTCTATAAATGTACATCACATTGTCTAACTAAAGCTCGTACTAGCAAAAACTATATTGTATTTTGTTGTGCAAATGTATTAAAAATGACTGTCAAAATAAAGAAGATTTACCATTCTTATTTTTTTGTACACTTAAGTTAAAATTTCTTATTATCTTAAATAAAATTTTTATATTAATTTTTGTTTTTATTTCTAACTTTTTTTGTTTTTCGTTTAGTTGGTCTTCTTTACAAGCTAAGTATCTTATGAGAAAAAATATGAATGGATATTGTTACTAAAACAAAACAAAAGTATACAGCATAAATAAAATTATGGGTATTGTTAATAAAATAATCATTAAAATGACTCCAAAGCATTTATTCAATCGATTTAATTGATATCTAACGGGTTAGGGTATACAAAATAAATGTACCAACAAACTTTCTGGCAACAGCTAGAATTATAATTTGCTAGATAAAACCCAAAATAGTCGAACATCTGCAGATTTATAAGAACTTCAAGGAAAAATAACCTACATGATTTATTTATAAAATCGGAAAAAACATTTGAATAAAACAACGTGAAATTTGTTTTCACTTTGTTTTATAAGATGTAGGAACATCAAGAAATTTATTTGAATATCTATTTTTATCTACATTCAATTCAGATTGCAGTATAGGAAATCGTTAATTATAACTATGCGGTTTCAAGTCACTTCAAATTACAGGATATTAATCCAGTAACATAGGACCCCTACATTCAATTATATTTCATCAGTTTCTACGGAAGTAATATTTAACAAAACAATATTTTAGAATCTAAATAATTTTCAGATTCACGTGGTTTCTTTTGCGTTCTGAATCTAACACGAAGAAACATAATGATTAACCTAACTAACTTCTTTTGAAAATTTCTCCAAATTATAGAGAACTACTCGAAAAAAGACCATATTTTTAAAAATCAATTATATTTTTATATTTCGTTTATTACTAACGTTGCACCGCATAAATATAAATTGTTATTGCGTTTCGTGAGAGTCAAATAAAACTTTTACTAACTAATAAATTTAACTATTACAGATTGTGTATTGTAAATAAACGCAAAAAATTCTGCAATCCGTTTGTTCTGTAATCGGTTTACAGATTGGCAAACCTAAATTGGGAATGATTATAATCTACAATAATTCGTGATCAAACTCGATTACATGGCGATTCTTGATTAACAATCTGAGAGCTATTATTAAAGATTATCTTATAGCTCAATTCCGTTTGAATTATCAAATCTTTTAAAATTACTGCCATTACAAATTTAAGCACCGTGAGAAAAGGAAATCACTGCATATTGCCTTTCTCGAGAAGGCATTTGATCGTGTTCCTCATAAGTTAATTTGGTATGCGCTCCGAGACCATAGAGTGCCAGAATCATTTGTTAATGTTGTCAAGATGCTATAAACAAACACTCCCGTATTGACCATGTCAGAAACGACACTACCCGAGAGCAAATGGGTGTCGCTGCAATTGTGGACAAAATGAGAAAGAAACAACTCCGATGGTATGGCCATGTACAGCGAGCAGCTCCTGGTACTGTTGTCAGCTCTGCCCTCCATTTTGAGATTGAAGGCCAACGTCCCAGAGAAAGACCGAAGCAGCGATGACAGGACACGATAAATAGTGACCTATAGATCGTGGACCTAAAACCAAATGACGAACAATACCGTGCAAAATGACGGTCATAGACCAAGAAATGGGACCCAGTACCAGCGGGACAACACTAAAAAAAGGAGGAGGTATAAACTTAATAAAATAGAAACAGCCTGAATATATTCAACCTTTTTTCCTTGCTATGTTTCTTTGCAGCTCTGTATATTTTTTGGGGTTCGTTTTTCTTCGTTCTTCCATAAGAAGGAGATTTTTTTGTGTTATCTATTTTTGTTTAGATTTTGTGTTATCTGGTGCCAATTGATGTTTACTTCCGTCTATTAGTGCTGTTTTTATATTTTCCCTTTTTTTATCTATATCTGGGATAGTATTTTTTTCTCGTATTTCCTTCATTTTAATATTAATCTCTTTTTGTACTTGTTCTTTTATATCTTTATCTTTAAGTTTTTCTGTTGCTATCTTGTTATTCTTTATTTTAGATTTTAGTTGTTTTAATTTGATGTGAAATCAGGCGAATACTGGGTTGTGGTCTGAACCGATGTCTGCCTCTGGGTAGGTTTTAACTGCTGTTGTACTATTTCTGAATCTCTTTTTTATGAGTATATAATCAATTTGGTTTTTCACTATTTTTTCTTCATTATGTTTTGGAAACATCCAGGTATATAGTCTTCTTTTATGCAGTTTGTAATAGGTATTAGTTATTACTAGCTTCTCTGATTGGCAACATTCTGTTAATCTGTCCTCTACTGCTCCTTCCCCCAATTAAAATCCCCCATGACGATAGTAACATCTTGTTCTTTGGTGCTTTCGAGCACCGTGTATAGTTCTGCATAAAACTGTTCGATTTCGTCATCAGATTTATCCGCTGTTGGTGCATAAATCTGTATGATATTGATGTTTCTATTATGCGAAGGCATCTGTATCAGCATAACTCTGTCTGAGTAGGGGATAAAGCTGGTCGCTGATTTATTTATATTTTTATCAACCATTTTTATCAGGCATCTCCATATTTATTAGATTTATCTCTACTTCCTGAGAAATATAGAACGGATTCGTCTGTGTGATGGATTCCAGTTCCTGGCCATCTTAAGTCACTTATTCCAAGTATATTCAGTTTTAATCTTTGCATATCTGCTGTTACATTATCAATATTGCCTGCTTTATAGAGGCTTCTAACATTCCATGTACTTATTTTCATGGCTTTTTTCAAAACTGTCCTTCCCGGAGATCCGATTTGAGGACTTTTTACTCCGGTATATTTCTTAATCTTGATATTAACCATGATGATGATTTTACTAGGGATATCCAAAGGGATCTTTACTATAGTGGTTTCCCGTTGCCTTCTGCATCTTCATGCCGTTGATCATTTCTAGACTCATCCGCCTTTAGCGACGATTTCTCATCCCAAGGACAAGAGGGTGCTCTTGTCAGCTCGTCCACCCGGAGCTGTTTACCAACAAGAGGTGTCTGCTTATCCCGCAGATATTCGGTCTAACCTTTGGGGGTGATTGCTTGCTCTCTGGACAACAGAGTGCCCCAGCCCTATACCCGCTCATTTGCCATCCAGTGATACCGTTGGCACTTAGTATAGGGGTGACTTCTTATACCGGAAGTCTCTCGGTTGATATGTCAAAATGACATATGGTTAATTTCAACGACTTGTGATTTAACACTAAATTTGGTCCCTCCGCATAATATTTTCATTCCAAAACACAAATCACTAAAAAGGGTCACTATTTGTACAATTTTTGAAAAAAAAACATAAATGGAAAATCCGGGAAGAAAAAGAAAAATGGCTAACTGCAAAATGTGAATATATAGAAGAGCTACCTACAATCAAAATATGATAACAGAAATTTACACAAAGAAATCAAACATTAAACAGGAACATCGCGAAAAAGACAAACCATCATTATAAATAATAAAAAAAGGGAACATTGTAGTAGAACCAAAACTAATAAGGTGAAAAGAAGAACTATTTCATGACACAAAAAGTACTAGAACTTAGCAGAATATGACAGAAGGACCAAACACATTGAAAGAAGAAGATCTCTCTGCCATAAAGACATTAAAAAGCGGAAAAGCAGTGGGACCAGACGAAATACCAAGCGAACTTTTAAAATTAATAAATGAGGACCAGCTGGATATTATGGTAGATCTATTTAGTACAATATACAGAACCGGAATGATACCTAAACAATGGATAAAACCTACCTTCATAACTTTACTAAAAAAGCCAAATGCCAGAGAGTGTAGTGACTATAGGTCTATTCGTCTAATAAGTCATACACCGAGAGCATATCTCAAAGTCATTCACAAGAGACTATACAACAAGCTAGAAAATCACATGGGTTATACTGAATTTGGTTTCAGGAATGGTTTTAGTACAAGGGAGGCATTATTCAGTTTTAATGTATTAACAAAAAAATGTTTAGACATGAACCTAGGTATACACGTATCACGTATACAGATATACCTTCAAAGTCTTTGAAAAGCCCTTTGATAATCTACGCCATGATATTCTAATAGATCTACAGAAAAAACTTTACTGGAACCAAACAGCCACGATAAAAGTGGACAACGACGAATCTGACGATATACAGATACTAAAATGAGTACGACAGGGTTGTATACTGTCTCCAATGCTGTTTATTCTATACTCCGAAGAGATAGTC
Organism: Phosphuga atrata; assembly: GCA_944588485.1. Lineage (NCBI taxonomy): Eukaryota > Metazoa > Arthropoda > Insecta > Coleoptera > Silphidae > Phosphuga > Phosphuga atrata. The sequence goes on along the minus strand of OX155896.1, from coordinate 27,111,990 downwards.
AGAGAGGCGCTAAGTGAAGAACACACTGGAATCACAATAAATGGTCAGACGAGTAACAACTTGAGGTATGCCGATGATACTGTTATTATAGCAGATAATCTTGCAGATCTACATAGCTTAACAAACAAGCTCAATGACATCGGTATACAATACGGTCTCAAGATGAATTTGAAAAAGACGAAGTACATGGTCATAATAAAAATCAGAACACAATATCAAGACTTATACATCGATAACACGCGTATAGAAAAGGCAACTAAATATAAATATCTTGGTACATGGATAACCAATACAATAGACCAAACCCTAGAAATTAAAACCAGAATGCGGGTGTTTCTTTGTGATAGACAAGTAAAACTTGATCTACGTACAAAAATACTAAGAGGCTACGTGTTCTCCATTCTACTATATGGAATGGACTTAAAGCATGGACTTTAAAATAAACACAAATAAAAAAGCTAGAAGCTTTTGAGATGTGGTGTTATAGACGAATGCTTAAAATACCATTGACGGACAAAACAACGAACACTAAAGTAATGGAACGCATGTACAAGCAACGGGAAATCATACAAACAATAAAAAGAAGGAAGCTACAATATCTAGGCCATACATCCAGAGGCAAAGTAATAGGCAAACGGAACAGTGGTAGACGCAGACGTCATGGCTGCGTAACCTGAGAGAGTGGTATGATACCACATCCCAAGAGCTATTCCGAGGTACCGCTTCCAAGATGAAGATAGCGATGATGCTTGCAAACCTCCTGAAAGGTGATGCCATATAAAGAAGAGGAAGAATTCAACCTTTCCGGATGTGTTTGTCAAATTATAATTCATAACAGCTAAGTCCACGAGAGTGGACTCATAGCCAGTAAATTTGTTTTGGTTGTCCTAAAAGATTCAATAATATTGTAGAGCTCCGGAAAGGTTGAATATATTTATATATTCAGGATGTTCCGAATTTATTAAATTTATGATTATCTATAATATGGTATGGTGTTACCGACAGAATTAATATTTTACTATCATGGCAAGTCTAATTGCCATTACATTGTATTTTATTTCCATTCAGTTCATTTAATTTAATTTATATGATTTTGTTTATTTAATTTAGTTCAAATAATAAAATTAATAATTTTACTGAAAATATTAATTATTTATTTAATTACAGAATTAATAATCCAATAATTAACAAAACAAGCAGCAAAATTGCTATCGACTGGTTGTAGCTTATGAGTAATGCCACTTAACCTAATAACTGGTGAAAATAGTAAAAATGCATCGTGTGGAGCAATTTTTTTGTCAAGAATGCTAGAGTTTCCTAAGAAAAATGTTGTAACAGTGGGAATTTGAGTGAAATGATCAATTATGTTAGCGAAAATAGAAACCTGACTTGCTCCAACCATTCATAGAATGCATTAAAATTTTCACCGACTTTTTTCTTTGGTGTTTTGTGAAACCTCACGACTAGATCTAGACCAACAAATTTTTTTCGGGAAATTTATTTCTGGAAATACAAATAAGAAATAATTAAATAGATTGACATATTTCAAAAAATTTCACATTTTAATTTTTTAGTGAATTGCTATTTTGCTCTTGGTTGATTTTCTAATAATATATTTATTTGCAGATAAATGTCTGACAAGATACGTTAGCCTTTTTATCATGTTAGCCTTTTAATATTTAGCCTTTTTATCATTTCGCAATGTCATCATAATTATTATATCTTTTCTTAATGCAATTGTGTAAATCTAAAACTCTTTATTTGCATGTACATTTTTGGTCCGGATGTATATTGCAGTGGTAGATTTATTATTAATTTATAAATAAAATTTAATTATTTATGAACATTTGTTGTTGAAGTATGAATATTTTGCCGAATAATAGGTTTTGTGCTGATTAGCAAAATACCGCGAAATGTTATTCTATAAAATGATAAACTCATAACATACGGGTGCATAAAATATAGAATTTCAACTACAAAAACATTTGCATATTGTCCTTTTCATTTTATAATTAAAATGAACAGTATTGCATAAATGTTGATTACCACATCATATATGCTACATTAGCTTTTCTATATGCGTGAAACTTATATTTATTAACAATATTATTATTTTTAACCCCTTGATATTTGTTCCATTAAATAAAGTTCCGTTATTAAAGTTCCGTTAAATTCCGCTAAGAGTTGAATATTAACTGTAACATACCTTATTCCGTATGGCACTATAGCCCTAATTGGGCTAGTGTATCTAGTCTAATCTTTGCTTCTCTATTCCATGACTAGTGACTCTTTCATTTTATTGTTAGAAACTAATCTTTGCTTCTCTTTGCCATGACTTTATTCTCATAAGTTCCCTACCATCTATTTGTATTTCAATTTTCCTACGTATTCTCGATTTCCTTACTGGTTTTTTCCACGCATCAGACACCCTATTATTCTGTTTGGCAGCTTCTTTTCTTCCATTTTATATGCATGGCTTACCCACGTCTGGTCGTAGGCAGGTTAAGGACATTTCATGCAGAGGTTCAGATTTTATAAGCGATACACAGTAATAAGATCCCAGGGTAGTTAACATCAGTAAGATCCAGTAGTAGTAACATCTGTATTTATGACCTTTTTTATGTAGGTACGGGATAGATTATATATTTCCATCAATCCTTTGGCATCGAATTTTCCTCCCATATTTCTATTATCAATGCATGTGTTTGTCTTATTAGATGTTCTTATTAACTGTAACAAAAACTGTAACTGTATTTCCTCCAGTGCTTTGACATCGAATCTTCCTCCCATGTTTCTACTATCAGTGCGTGTATTGGTCTTATTAGATGTTCTTATTAACTATCGGTTTAACATATTATGTTTCAAATACTTTATGAAACTTGACATGCAAATAACTCAGACAACATTTGACTAGAAAGGCAATAAAGATACACAATAATTGAGTGATGAAGCTTTTTAAAGAAAATTATGTTTATTGTATTATACGGACAAAACATAATAATCTTGAAACCATGCGACCGTTACTGCGTGGTAATCCATAGTTACTATGAATTGATAAATTCACTATGTTTTACCACTAATTTTTGTGAAAATATTATATATCTTGTGAAGTTATATAACTGTATACACTTTACACGACTCGAGTTTCGACTGTTTAAAACTACCTCAGACTCATGTAGTTTCAAATATTCTGATGCCGATCATTCTTAGTATATTTGGTGAAGCTCACTATTTTCCCGGCTCTCGATATATTTCCTTGCCTAATGGGTCCAAGCATTTTTCTCAGTACTTTTTCATGTTGATTATCAAAGATGTTGATTGCATTTGTTTAATGATCAAGTTTTGAAGATCATTTTTATTATGTTTTCAAAATAATTTTTATGATTTTTAAGATGCAAGTTTTTAGATCATATACCATACCTCGCTTGCTTAGCATGGAATGGATAGTATAATTGTTTTGTAGATTCTCATTTTAATATTTCAGTAAACACTGTTTGATCTAAATACTAGACAAAGGGACAAAGTAAAATATGCTCCCATGGCCAGCGTTATTATTCGTCGGATTTCTCCATCTTCTATGCCTTTCTTGTTAATCTCTACCCCCAGGTATACAATTTCGTTAACTGACTCAATATTATCCACCATGTTACCCTTGTAGCAGTATAGCGTCATCTTTCTGTTAGGGATTTTGTTTTCATTGGATTAATCTCCAGTCCAACATCTTTCTCATTTATTTTTAATATTATGTAAGCTTCTTGTCCTGCCTCTGCTCTCCGCCTCATGATGTTGATGTCGTCTATAGTCAGATTCTCTTCTCATTTCCATCTGCCGTTTTACATATTCGAGCTTGATATTGAACCGTGTGGGGGGTCATACCATTTCCTTCTTTTAACCTTTTAGGGATACTGAAGATTTCTGTCAGTTGATCTTTGATTCGAACTGCTGCTCCGGTATGGGTCATTGCGGCTTTTATTATATTTATCGGTTTTGTTGCAATCTTCAGCTGTTGAAGAATTTGATATAGTTTATTCCTTTTAATCGTGTAATAGGCCTGTTTGAAGTCAATGAGTATCTACATTGCTTTCCCATGTTGATTATGTGCTTGCCAATGCTTCACTAAGCATTTGCTTCGTATGTGAATAACTGCTTGATTCATCTTGGTACATACCTACCAGGCTATTTGACATACGTCGCAGGCATCGGTTAATGACATTAGTTACTTTATCTTAATTTATCGCCTTTTTGGTGCACGGAGGAGATTATATATTTCCCCCAGTCCTTTCGAATTGAATCTTCCTCCCATGTTTCCACTATAAATCCGTGTATTTGTCTTATTAGATATTATTAGATGTTATTAGATGTTATTTGTAATACATTATATTTCAAATACTTTCTGAAGACGCAGATAAGTCAGCCAACTAGAAAAACAATAAAAGTACACAGTAATTGATTGACGCTAGTTAATCAAAATTTGTTATATTGGGCTATACAGACAAAATACAGGATATCCCAACGAAAATTTGACCCCCCCCCCCCCCTATAATTGGAAAACCGAATAATATTTCAAAATTTGCCGAGACCCGTCGATTTTTGTTCTTGGGGGAGCTTTTTTGACAGACAAGCCAACTCGATATGTTTAAAATTAAAAATTTAAAAATTTACAACTTAAAAATTTCAAATGCAACTACCCCACTTGTGGCACAGCCTTTTAAAGCCCTTTTCATTGCGAATACAGTGACGTACCGTTTTTAGAAATCGGTTGAGATTTGACAGAATTATTATTTACAAACGAAAAGATGACAAACCAACTTGCGCGTAGTAATTTCTACACAAATGCCCACCACTAATAAGTTTTTCATCTACTACACATGACCGCATTACCTAATTGTTATTGATGTGCCTATCAGTTTACAAAAAAGTCAGAAATGAAATAAAAAAGCTGAAGCAAATAAAACTAAATACTAAAATAGTTATTGGTAGAAGATACTTAAGTTTATAGGAATTCAGACCTTTTCAAAATAACAAAAAATCAGTACTACAAAAAAAGTCGGTGTTTTTTGCTTGTGACCAAGAAATCCTTAGTTTCAGCCGTTATTGAAAGTATTAACGTGTGTTCGAAATGGTTTATTCTATCGCGGAAAGAGTAGAAATTTGATATAGGCATTTTGGGCGACCACCTTGTTGGACCATTTTTCATCCAAGGTAATCTCTATGGAAACACCTATCTAGAATTATTGGAAAGTACAATTGATCCTAGGATGACAGAGATTTTAGAAAGTGACGACAATTTACTAGAAAATGAAATAATCTTCCAACAAGATGGTGCGCCCCCGCACTATGCTGCTGCTGTGCGACAATTGGTAGACCATTTCCCGGGGCATTGGATTGGCAGAAGAGGTCCCGTCGAATGGCCACCATGATCTCCGGATCTGTCCCCTTTGGACTTTTTTCTGTGGGGTCATTTAAAATCACGAGTGTACGCCACTCAGCCGGAAACATTGCAAGTGATACGTCAGAGAATTGTAGAAGAATGCCGATTAATAACTGCGGATGTCTTTAATAATGTTCGAACAGAATTTGAAAACAGACTGTATTATTGTTTGGAAGTTAACGGGGGTCATTTTGAGCAATTCATCAAATAAATCTGATTTATTATTTGCTTCAGCTTTTTTATTTCATTTCTGACTTTTTTGTAAACTGATAGACACATCAATAACAATTAGGTAATGCGGTCAAGTGTAGTAGATGAAAAACTTATGAGTGGTGGGCATTTGTGTAGAAATTACTACGCGTAAGTTGGTTTGTCATTTTTTCGTTTGTAACCAATAATTCTGTCAAATCTCAACCGATTTCTAAAAACGGTACGTCACTGTATTTGCAAAGAATAGGGCTTTAAGATGATGTGCCACAAGTGGGGTAGTTGCATTTGAAATTTTTAAGTTGGGGTTGCTAGGCATTAGGGGGATGAACATATCGAGTTGGTTTAACTGTCAAAAAAGCTCCCCCAAGAACCAAAATCGACGGGTCTCGGCGAATTTTGAAATATTATTTGGTTTTCCAATTATAGGGGGGGGCAAATTTTCGTTGGGATACCCTGTATATTAAGCTTGGATTATCAATATACGAGTCTAAATACACAATATTTAACAAGTGTCTTCCGAAGTAGTTCTTTTACATATATTGTAAATCAGTATTTCTCAAACTATGGGTCGCAAGCAAATATTGAGTGGCCCTCGCCACTGTATACATGAATTAAAAAAGTAGGAAGTGATAAATTTGATATTTCAGTCAGCTATTAATAATTTCTCAAAATTGAAACAAACTTGAGTTACGGAAAATATTGTGACAAAATAATTATAATTTGAAAAAAATACAAAATTTCAGTATGTAAGATAAGCGCTCTGGGTGTGTGGCGCTGGCCCTGTCTCCAATCGCTTTGGCTTATATCTTGGCTGATATCTTTCATGATTCCAGTGATTGTATTAGTGATGTGCATTTAGAATGGTACAGTTTTCATATCTGGATGATTCAATTCCTTATTAAATCTTACGAATACGCAATAAAACTTTTTTTTCATCATATATTATCTTTCTGCAGGGGAAAACCGTTATAAGACAATTCTCAAACATATTTTTAATTTATAAGATTTTTTGTAAAATCGAGAAATACGTTTATTAAAAATAATTTTATGACACTTAATTTCCTTTTAGATTGCTTCAATTGTGAAGGGTAATAAAAGTTCATGCTTAAGTTGCATTATGAAGGAGCTGTATTATTATGGAAACCGCGTTATGAGAATACCGCGTTATAGAAGAATTTACTGTATATCTTCAGTCTAATGTAAATATTTCAAACAAACCACATTTATTTTGTTTATTTATAATAAACATTATATTTATATAAAAACATTGTGTTGATTATGGAATTATGGAAACAACATCGATAATAAAATTTTATTACACGAAATTCATCAATTTTGTAGGCATATAATCAAAATATGAATTCCATTTATTTACTAAGCGGACAAAAACAACAATTATAATTATTGCCACGAAAAGAGATTGATTTAAATTATTAATTAATCGACGGCTTTAAAATCATTCATTTGATAGAAGAAAATATTAGATCGACGAGAAAACTTAATAATCTAGAAAGACAAGACTTCACAGGTAAGACAAGCCAAACAATAAGATTTTACTGAGAACAATAGTTTAGTTGAACTAGACAGATAAAACTACAAGTTATTTAGACAACAAATTTAATCTTATCTAAACACACCGCACAAACACATAATCCACAGGGATTTAGATCTAATAAATTTACAGCAAAATTGCATAAATTTATAGCCACGATATCTAATCCTGCTCAAAATAGATGTTGGCATTGATGTAGTTCAAAGAGAAATCCCATTGATATTTCTTTCAAAGGCGCATGTACCTTAATATATACCTTATGAAACCTTGTTAAAAAGGCTAGCCTTTTTTGATTTCAGGACACAATTATTATCTAACAAATAAATAAGAATAAATTATAGATAACAAATTATATATTCTCACTATCGCACAAACAAAAATGGGGAACATCTTATAAAATATTGTCAAAATTTTAATCTCAAAATTATGTCGTCACAATTTCTAAAGCTAATACAAAAACTTACAATATGGAAAGCACCTACAACAGAATGGGGAGAATTCCAGATTGATCATGTGGCCATTTCTAACAAAAATACGCAGGAAATTTTAAATGTCAGAACGCGTAAAGGGTTCTTCGACTCAGATCATTATTTGTTACAAGTTAAGATTAGACCAATTCCGGGGCGGGTAAACAGGGACAAAATCGTTGAAGTAATTAATAGGCATCCAACAGACACTTGGAGAAATCATGTGATCACTGCTCGGAAGAAATTTGTTTGGCACAGCCTCCTAGAAAAAGGAAACATAGGTGGTGGAACGCAAATTGTGATCAAGCCATTGAGAAAAGAACACAGGTATGGATGAAGTTCAGTAGTACCAGAACATCCGAAACATGGAAGTAATTTCAGGAAACATCAAAAACATCAAAACAATCATCAAAGGTAATTAGAAGAAAAAAACGATCATACGAAGATTTTAACAGAGATAACACACGCAGTCATAAAATAAATTAAATATAAAATAGAGCCCTATTCTTTAGTCTTATTCTGCAAAAGCCGATAAATCCAATCCTGTAGTCGTTCTGGAAAGAGAACAGTAAATACTAGTACTTAAAAAATGAATTCTTTCATTTTAACAGAAAAACTAACTTTCTTGAATAGGGATCCCAAACCGAAATTCCAAACCCAACTTAGAAGTCCGTTAAAAAATATTACAACTTTGTTCTCAGATTTTGAGAAATTTAAAATTATCAATCAGAATCCTACAACTCCCAGGCTCTATGATTTATAAAATCTCACAAACACGATTCTCCCATTAGACCAGTTGTCTCTTATATTAATAGTGTAGCAAGAGTTTTAGCAATAAAACTAAATACTCTTTTCAAACAAGACTATATCCCAAAGTATTCTGTAAAAATTTCACATTCTCCCGAAATCAATAACAACTCCAATAAATTCCAAACTTGTATCTTTCGATGTTAGTAGTATGTTTTCTAGTGTACCTACCAAAGAGTGTCTCGTAATCATAAGAGATTTAATTGATGAAGCAAATTGCCACCACCTTATAAAATCAGAACTTTATGAGGCTTTTGAAACATATCTTAATCAAAATTTCTTGAAATTTAATAACACGTACTATCAGCAAACAATAGGTCTAGCAATAGGGTTGACTTTAAGTCTCCTTCTAGCCGGTCTATTCTATTCTCTTCCGATCTAATCAAAATTTTTCAAACTACATTTTACAAAAAGATTATATCAAAAATTTTATATATAGTTCGTTTTGGCCTACTAGGGACCACGGCGCTCGTCTTAATTCTCAGTACTGTAGTTCCTGTAGAATTCTTGCTAGTGAGAGAGAGTGGGAAGACTCCTTGAAGGATGGCCTATGGGTAATGATTTCGGTTCTCGGTTGCCTGTAGTAGGATCTGCAGTTCCTCTAAGTCTCATATAACAGAGGAGGAGAACCACTTGGTTTTGGACGCCTTTCCCCTATTTGTCACTGTGAGGTTGGTGAGCCTGGAGTGATTCAGACGGGTCATGTGCCCAAAGAAGGCCAGTCGCCTTTTCCTCATACATGTGACTATTTCTTTCTGATGTTCGTAGAGCTCGTTATTGTGCCTGATTCTGTAGGTACCGTCCTCCTGTCTTATGGGTCCTAGTATTCTCCTCAGGATCTTCCTCTCCTAGGTTCTAGCTTCCTGAGTGGACCCTTTCGACTCATCAAGCGGCACTCAGAGGCATAGAGTGCAGAGGGTCTCACTACCGAGTTTAGGGTCTTACTATGTAGTTTACACTCCATTTTATTTTGCATTTTTTAACTTTTAGGGCAGACTAAAATTAAAAAGGTAAACCTAAAGCAACTAGTTAAATAATTACAATGAGCGTCTAATATGCTCGTTTAGTTTAAGGAAATAATATATTGGGTATAATAAGGTTTCTCTATGTATTTTAGACTTGTTGCAACACTTCTAGCATGTCTGTTTAATTTAAACTATCTCATTAAGTCTTGCCTATATAAATAAGGGTGTTCACCCAATTTACACGTTCGTGTATCACATCGAATTATTTGTTTACTTTTGTTTGTTTGGTTAATTTATATTTGTCTGTGTAAACTCCTAATATTTGTTAAGTTTACATAAAAGCAAAGGCAAATCATTTCGATTGGTATAGCTGCATTATAACATCCTCTTTTGTGATATGCATTTGAAAAGTCCATTGTAATCAGCAAACTGTAATATTAAATCCCATGTTCAATGTTATTGTTAGATAATAATACCCAAAAACTGAAATGTATATAGGTATGATTCGCGTATGATTAGTGTAATATCAAATATAATTAGACTTACAAATCACAATAATAATCTACAAATGGAATTCGTATTAAACATGAATAAAATTATATTGATTCATAAATTATACTACTATATGTTTTTCATACATTCGTAAATTTTTTGTAAATAATAATGCTATATTCAAGAAAATAAATGATTGAAAACAAACTGCTTTAAGAGTTAAGAAGAATCAGCAATTCAAGTAGCTACTTCTTTAAAAGTTCCTAATATTTAAAACAACTTTTCGATCTAAAGGAAGATGGCAGGCGAAGGAACGGGCGATTATGCAAAATAAAATAAATGTCTTAGCTTGTTTCTTACAATTAACTTACTTGTTTTAGAAAGAGTACTGGCTCAAATTGCTTTCATTTAATAGTTATTATATGGAATTGTGAAACTTAATAATAACTTAATTACGATCAAACATAAAAGACTTTTGCATTGGTTGGTAGTAATCGACTAAAAAACAACAATAAAACTGATACATGTGCATGGTTGAAAACCGTCCTTTATTTTAAGGATGTGGCTATTTATACATACAGTATGTATACGCAATTGGCTATTTATACATACAGTATGTATACGCAATTGGCTATTTGTACATATAGTATGTATGCGCAATTGGTTACTCATACATACAGTATGCATTCGCAATTGACTATTTGCACATTCTGACTGTATATACAAATATTGGAGTTACTATTTTGGTAATAATTACACAATTATAATATTAATATAATATAACTATACTATTATTTATTAAATTTCATTTACAATCTTCATCAATAAACTCATATATAAAATTCAAAGTATCACTAAGTCAGTGACATATAGGTTTATATTACATTTAAAGTAGGTAAAATATAGTATAAAGTAAAATAAATACAGGTATATCCTTTTATATTCTGTTTTTTTTTTTGTAAAAAGTGGTGTGATTAGTCTTTGGACGTCCTTTAGATTTTATTTTAGATTTGAATTGTAAGTTTTTTTTTGATGATTCGAAGGGCTGGCAGGGCTCGATTGACAGGGCTCGTTATTAGACCGAATTTGTTCTTCAGGTTCTTCTCGTTCAATCGCACTAATTGTAAGCCCACTCCTAGTCTCTCATGTTCATTACTACTCTACATGTTCATCACTACTCTATATGTTCATCTTCAATATAATCATCAATGTTTACATTTATAACATCTGTATCCATATTTAGTGCATTTTCAGTTGAAATATATCTTACATGAAAACAAGCTTTTGAAAATATGTCCAAATTATTATATTTTTTTATCATAAGAATATGACGACTTGGTGCACGAAAAGAATTCCAAAATGAATACAAACATGTTTCCGCCGATGTCTTTCGATGTCTTTCCTGCAGGGTTTTTCCTGAAATCCACGGCCTTCCTTCAGGGTGCGTCTCACAGACTGTTTGTTTTGGAGATCTGTTATTCCCAGTTCTTTAATATCCTTCTCGGTTTCTGTCAACCAAATGGTACGAACCTTCTTGTTTTGCCAGAAGGTGACCAGGCGGTTGGTTAGTCGGTTTGGAGGCAATCTTGCAACGTGGCTAAAGAAAGCTACCATTCTTTTCCTTGCACAGTCAGAGAGCAACTCAATATGTTAGTAGAGCTCAGAGTTATGCCGCCTTCGGAATTCCCCATCTGCCTTTAACGGGCCTAGGATCTTCCTGAGGATTCTCCTCTCTCTGATTTCCAATTTCTCTACTAGACCTCTTCGGTTCAAGGAAAGACACTTCTTAGTCAGTCGATAGGCTAGTTCTGTTGACTCTCTTGGATAATGATGCTATTTCTGACAACTTGGGTTCAATCCATTCGCCGAGATACTTAAATTTCTCAGTCATCTTGACGTTTCCCTGCTCTAGTAACATCTCTCTGTTTACTTCTCTGATGTTGGTGAAGTATTCTGCTTTCTCCAGCGACACTTAAAGAGCCACTCTGGCAGCCTATTTCCTGAGTGAAATGCAGTATACCTGCATTGTTGCCATCTCAAGAGAATCAGCAAACAGTGCCATGTCATCTGCAAAGGCCGGGCAATCTACAACTAGTTCATCGTTCTTACGTCCAAGGTAGATACCACTCTGAGAGAAGAGTGAACACTCTTGAAGAGAAGTGGGGAAAGTCCATCTCCTTGTCTCACTTCAGTTTTTATTTCGAAGCTTTCTGAAATCTCGTCTCTAAATTTAACCTTGGAATGGGTGTTGGTCAAAGATTCTAGGATGAGTCTGCGGGTTTTGTGGTCTAGCCCTAGTTGTCTAGCCCAAGTATCCAGCTGATTTTCTGCCCTTGTTTGTAACGCCTTCGAGAGGAGTTTCCACCGATATATTATAAAATTTTGATATTTTGCTATCAAAATTTTCCTCAATGCCATTATTTTTAATTCTCATTTTGGACTCTAAAGTTTGGAATAATTTTAACTGCCTATGAAAATGTTTAACATTTTGTTAATTTTTGGCTAATTTTATATTTATTCTTGAATCAATACAGTTTATGATTTCCGTAATACATACGTAAATTATTTGCAAACTATGATATTTAGTTATTATTGTTTAAGAGTCCAAAATGGTCGTTGAATTATGTTTGTTGTAGTGTCTTCCATTAATGGTAAATATTTTCTAAAACAATGTAACCACATTTCTTTACATAACTATCATAACTAACTGTACATATCTATCCCAAGTTTTATTGAAGTGTTATATATTTATCTTTTTTTCCTATAAAAACTTGTACAGATTTACAAATTTTCAAAAATTCTTTTTCTGCTCTTCATATTCTTCATATGCTTGGGAATACAAGCATTTCTTGAATTCGTTCAATTATTTATGCTTCTCATCAATTTGCCAATTATACGCAGTAGAAACTAATCAATTATATATAATAACATGGAATTTGCAAAAAAAAATTTCTTACGGATTAGTCCTACATATTTTTTTGAATTCATTCATACAATATATGAATGACGAATATCTTTCTTTATCAATAAATTCTACAGCTGCAAATTGCGATTTGTCGGTTATATTAGAGTAATAACAAAATCCTAATATTTCCAGCATTAAACCAGAAGTTTTAGTTGATCTTGTTCATATTGTCTCTTAGTCCTTCTGAAAGTCCGGGCTGTATGTTTCGTCTGATTTCGGAAGATTAATAGATCTCGTTTCGTTGAGCCTCTTTCCGGCGTTTCAGTGCGTCGTCGCATTCTGCATTCCACCAATTTTGTCTTATTCGCTTTGCCTGAGCAATCGTTCTTCCAGCAGCACCTTGGATCTTGTCTCGGATTACATCCCAATTTCCTGACGCAAGACACTTCAGTTCATCTCGGTAACTTTCCCTTGCCGCATTATTGAATTTTAATATTCCGACATCATATCGCGGGATATTTTCTCTCCGTGTTCTTTTCCTGGTTGGTAAAAACTTCAGTTTAATTCTGGTCAGGTAGTGATCGGAGTCAACTTCTGCTCCCCTTGCTACTTTCACATTCATGATTTCTCTCTTTCCCATCGTAGAAATGGCGACGTGGTCGATCTGAAAATCACCCAATAGAGGATTTGGGGATCGCCATGTCTTTTGTTTCTTGGATAAATGCTTGAAAGTCGTTGACATAAGCTGTAGAGTAAAGGCTCGACAAAGTTCTAAGAGTCTCTCGCCATTTCTATTGGTACGTTTATGTGCGGGATATTCTCCTACTATCTTCCTATATTTTCTCACCTTCCGATCTGCGCATTGAAGTCACCTATTAGTACCTTGGTGTTCTTCTTTGGTATCCGAGACATCTGATCTTCTAGCTTTTCCCAGAACTGTTCGAGTTGGTCTGGCTTCTTGCGATTATCTTCGTTGATCGGGCTGTGAGCATTTATGAGAGTGTAGGTCTTGTTGCCACACTCTAAGTGCAGAAGTGACAGTCTTGGTGATGAACTTTCAAAGCCTATAACAGACTCTATTAAGCACTTGTCTACTATAAACGCTGTTCCAAGAAGCGGTTGGCATTTTGTATTAGCTACTCTGATCGCTGGTTTCCCTTTGTATATACTGTATTGTCCACTATCAAATTGGTCTCCATCTCTGTACCATGTTTCCTGAATGGCCATGACCTTGATATCACGTTCTCACATAGTTTTCGTTATCTCTTTGAGTTTCCAGACTTTAAGAAGTGATTGCACATTTCGAGTTCCAAACCAGTAACGGCGTTTTGTCTTAAGTTTATGATTTCCAGGGGACTCCGACTTCCCCTCGCGTTGTAGTGCAGGCTCTCCTGAACCCTTCTGCCCGCTTCCGTCACTGGTCGTGACGGTGGATTTCTCTATCGAGCTACCACCTGGAGTAGTTTCAATATTGAATAGACTTTCCGTAACGCAACAACTGTCTAATAATTATTAGACTGGGCAAAGTAGGTTATACTTTGCGAGATTAGAACCAAGATTGTAAATCCTAGAGCTATCGAAGCAGCCGCCCCTTACATGGGAAAACAAACGCTGACCAGAATGCCGCTCGACACGAGAACAGACGCGTCTGGATTTTAGGGTTCTTCCGCCCTGTCCACTGTTGGAAATTTATTCCTTTTCCGCTTTCCAGGCCGTTGACCAGTTTTCACCTGTAACGCCACGCAGGGGCCCTCACAGGGTATTATCAGCCAGGCCAGCTGAACCCTGGTTTTTTAACGAGATTGTTACTCCTCCTGCTCCTCCTTCTTCAATGCAAAAAAAAATTCTTGCCTCTTACATATTATTATATTAGTATTTTTTAAGTCCCACAAAGAAAAGGAAAAGAAAATTTAACACTATATTAATTTTACATTTCGAAATATTATTATTTGACAATATCAGCAATTCAATACGGATGGTCAGAAGTACATACCACATCCAGGACCAGTGCCCCTCAACTGCAGCGACCCCTGAGCTCCTTCACGTTTTTAACAGTTTCTACGTTTGTTAATTTTTACTACCTTTTATTAATTTTAGCGGAGAATTTTCCAAAAAATGATATACCTATATTATATATATATATATATATATATATATACATATATATATATATATATATATATATATATATATATATATATATATATATATATATATATATATATATATATATATATATATGTGTGTGTGTGTGTGTATTATGCAGAACTTCTTTTAAAATTGGTTCTATGGGTGTTTCAGCCGTTGCACAGCATGGAAACACAGATAGTCAAAAACCAGCAAAACGAGCTACAAAAGTAATTAGAAGTACCATTAGTCACTATTTTACATCATTTTCCAAATTTTCAATTGCATTCAAATAGATGCGTCAAATAGAAAATATTGAAAAATCTTTCCTGTTTCTTTATTATGCCAGAGACAGAAGGCAGGAGACTTATTTAATTAATTTGCTCAAAAATTCAGACGAAAGTGCAGATGGAATGTTTTAATTAATCAATACGTCTTTTAATAAGCTAGGACTTGGCTGGAATTACATATCCAACTTTAGTGCTAATAATGAACTTTGCAAATTTGGCAACAATCATTCACAATATAATAGTAATATTCTTAAAGAAAATGAGCATTCATTAAGTAATTTGAATATTGATATTGAAAATATAGTTATGACTATATATGGTCATTATTCTACTTCATTAAAAAAACGTGAAAACCTGAAGGATTTTTATGAGTTTGCTGAATCGAAGTTTACGGAAATTATGAGACATGTACCCACTAGGTGGTTATCCATCATTCGGATTTAAGTTCAAAAATTTTGGGTAGTATACACGAAGATTGCCCTAAACAAATGCTTAAATTGCTTCTAATTCAAAATGATTGAACTGAAATACCAGTAATAATATAAATGTATTTATTATGTTTGCACCATGCAATGGAAATTTTCACAAAACTTGTATGTAAGCTTGAAATAAATAACACCCTTGCTGGTGATCATATTTTTAATGAATTAATAACTCAATTAGAAAATCGATTTAATAAAAAAAAAAAAATGGATACGATTTGGATACGACATAGTTTTCTAAATGGAAATTGAATTATTATTTTTTGAATTTTTTTTTTGACGCAGACAGGTAAAAAATCTCGATCGATGTTGGCCCGCCGGACCAGCCAGCGGTTAAAAATAACTGTAGTGGGAGACGATTTACTTGCTACATTTTAATGTTCACCATTGTCAATTTCCTTTGACCCAACTATGTGGAGATAAATGGTAAAAAATATTGATAATATATAATTAAAACTTTGTATAACTTGCATGAACACCTTTTGATATAAACACCTTTCCTGCATTAGAAAATATATTGCTCAGTAATACTACAATATATTAGAGCAGTTTATATTTGTATTTTATTACATAGAAAATTAATTTTTTTGTTGATTTTAGATTTAAGATTAGTTATTATACTGTGTCTATTAACATACGTTTTTTGCAATAGTATTTGTTGCTAAACAAATAAAACAAAATTTTTACAATTTAACTTTAATCTATATAAACTTCATTTGACTTCAGTTTGCTGAAATTCGTTTGGTTTTATATATTTGCTGATTTTCTAATTTTGAATCACATATTCCACAAATAAGTCTCAATATTTATTAAATTCTCCAGAATTTTGAAATGAGTCATCAAGTAGTAGTTATTAGTACTTTATATTTCATTTCTTTTATCCAAACTTCATTTTGACGACAAATCAGGCAAGAAAATTACTTGTACATTAATAAAAAATGTTGTATAACAAGACCAGGGGACATACGAAAAAAACTACAAGTAGTTGAACTTGTAGTGTTAAACAATTAACACTACAAGTTTGGACAAATGTGTGAACATGTTTTTGTTTATTTATTATTTATATTATTAATATTAATTTGATAATACTTGATAACAAAATCAAACTGACCAAACACAGTTGTACAACACTACAAGGTCCGAAGACAATTTTCCAAATATTTGAGTAAAAGTGTTCAACACCTAGAATGACATGTATCAACATACAAAATGTTTACTATTCCAATATTTTAAGGATTTTAATAAATTATATTAAACAAAATATTACGAAGTCAGTGTACATATTTGTGAAATGTTTTAGTGAGTATCAAGTCAATATAAAAAAAAATTACTGTTTACCATTCCAATACTAAAAACGTACTAATATTCATTCGTCATTGATCCCTCATTTTTCATCATAAAAATATCAATCCAGTGCAAATCCCGTGAATCACATAACTTTCGGTCTGTATTTGCAGACAAAATAAATAGCTACTCTTTATTGAGTGATTGAGTGAAATATCAACATGTCGTATCATATTGTAATTGTTATGTCTATAAGAACAGAAATATACAGAGAACACACAAGTTTTATGGACGTACTTCTATCTTTCTGTCATTTTTATCTAATCTTAATACTATTATATTTATAAACTCTTAAATAATTAATTTAATTATATTTATGGAATCACAAATAAAATAATAGATAAAACAGGAACACAAAACTACAATTATTCTTTGTTCAATAATTGACCTAACATAGAGAGAAATCACCTAATCAAAAATAACTCCAGTGAGAAAATCACACCAATGCACAGGCGAAACTAATCAAACAGGACAAGGCAAACGTCTAGAGCTAAAAGAAATAATACAAGAACCATAATACGCAGTTATATAGACAACACTAACTTAAACAAACATATCGAAAACGGACAGGAAATTCTAGATGATAATTAAGTCATTAATAAGTTTCACAATTTCATATGATTTATAATTACCATTAAATGAAAACCATTTTAGGCAGTACTCTATCTAAAACAAGTTGCTCTTAAAGTACTCTGTCTAATTGTAAGTCAAAAAAAAATATTATAGAAATAGCTTCTTGAGTGGATTTATCGGTTATGTACAGTAGATAATTTTATTGTATGAACCAAGCTAAGACATTTATTTAATTTTGCATAATCGCCCGTTCATTCGCCTTCCATCTTCCTTTAGATAGAAGAGTTGTTATAAATATTAGGAACTTTTAAATAGAGTTGTAAGAGGTCTTTTTAACAGAAGCAGAGGAGGATGCGGAGGTGAAGAGCTTAGCCTCCGCAGATGCGGTGGTTTACCAAGGAGGAGGTGGGGAAAAATCAATAATTATTTTCTAATGAAATAAAATCTACCTAATGATATTCAAAAATAGGTTCGTCTTTATTCAAAATAGGTAACATCATAGTACAATACCAGTTAAGTTTACTATGTATTATTAACAAAGTAAACTTTACTGGTAACCAAAATTATGAAGAAGCAAATTATATTTGACGAACAGTTTTGCGGCTTTGTCACCCTCCAACCGATTTCTTAAGGGTTCATAAATTAAACCAGCTCCACTTAATAATTGCACACTTGGTAGTGAACTTGACGGTGCCGACAAGTAAGTGCAAGCTATGGGGGCAAAAACTTGATATTTAATGTTGTATCTCCACCACAATAAAGGATCTTCGTTTAATTGTAGTCTTTTATCTTTACTATATTCATTTATTATTGATTTTAATGCCATAAGATAACCATGCTGCCGTTTGTTGTTCCCTCTTCATTTCCTCTTCAATTTTTCAGCATGTCAGCAAGATTTGGATGTACACACTTTGTGTTGGTGGTAAAATCTGGAAGCTTGTGCACGGTTCATGCTCCATTAGATTGCATTTCTAAAAACCAATTCCATTTGCAGATCTTGCAATATCAATGACATCATGGCATGATGTCAAAAAGTGATGCAGAGTTACCAAACGAAATAGTTCGGACTGAACTTGTTCTTTAATTATTTCATAAAAAAAAACTTTCATTTATACCTTGGGTCCAAGTATGTAGCAAGCGAATGCCGTGTATTGCTTGGAAGGTCACAGAATCTGGAATTGATGTCTTCGATTAGTTTTTTAATAATATTTTGAAACCCAATACACAGTTGTAGTTGGTGGACTGTACAACTTACATTAGGCATATTCGTCCTAACCTCACCTAACAAAGCAATGCAAATGCTCGTCCAAATGCTTGATGATCCAATCCCGCAGCATCATCTTGAAATAGTCACAAATTATATCACCGTTATGGCGACCATGAAGTGAGCAACATTTTAACATTTACTTGGCTCAGACCAAATATCCGTGATGAATGACAGTTTTAGAAATCCTCTAAACATTTGCATAATTTTGGTAGCCATTTTCGTATATATTTCGTCACATATATGGTCAGTAAAAAACTGACACCCTCTTAATTGAAAATTTAATGCATTTATTTCATAATGCGATCATATCGTCCATTTTTTTGCTTTGGGATGTGATGCATCCCATATTTGATAAATATTCTTCTATGGACAGTCGCCTTTTTGCTTTTTGTAATGGTATAACTGACGTTACCTGATTCAATTTCAACGTTTCTCGTTCTTCAATTTTACAAAATGCTTCATATTTTTCTTTATGCGTGGATTTCAAATGCCATTTCAATGATGTTGTAGTTTGGCCTTTTCTTGAATAGTTTTTGCAATACGTTTTGCATTTTGCAGAATTATTATCCATTTATAAAATATAATATCAAATCTCAATATCTACTATAGAATCAGAATATCTACTACAAAACTTAATAACAGCTACGATCTAGCGAGCCCACAAGTTGATACATGTATCACGTGACATAACCTACTAACTTTCCCGCTACACAAGCACAATTATGACCATTTCATGCGCAAGCCTCAATCGCACGGCGACGCGTTTCAAAGTGGCATTCCTTGCGCGTTGACGTAACGTAAACAAGCCTTTGTTATAACTTTGCAGTTATAAAAAAGGAGTTCCGTTACATCACTACTTTTAAAGAAGCAGCTACTTGAATTGCTGATTCTTCTTAATTCTAGAAGCAGTTTGTTTTCAATCATTTATTTGCTTGTATATAGCATTATTATTTACAAAAAGTTTATGAATGTATGAAAAACATATATAATTTATGATTCACTATATTTTATTCATGTTTATTACTAGTTCCATTTGCGGATTATTATTGTGATTTGTAAGTCTAATTATATTTGATATTACACTAGCAAATCATACCTATATACGTTCATACCTCAGATTTGGGTATTATTATTTAACAATAACATTGAATATGGGATTTAATATTACAGTGTGCTGATTACATTGGACTTTTCAAATGCATACGCAAAAAAGGATTATATAATGCATCTATACCAATCGAAATGATTTGCCTTTGCTTGTATGATGTAAAATTATGTAAAATTGACAAATATTAGCAGTCGACTATATTTTTATACTTCGGTATACAAGGTTCGTGAGGTGTGGGGAATACGTTACTAAAGTTGTTAATGCAACGTTTTGGTGTTTAATTTTTACCATCCTCAGGATACAAACGAAACATGGGCATTAGAAACAATATTGTTATTTAGCTTTTTCTTAGCCGCACAACTCTTCTTTTAAGATAAAAAATTAAAATTGAAACTATAAATTTAAATTAAATATGAAAATTAAAATCTGACGTTGATAAACAAACTTAAACATCAAAAAGAAAATTGCAACGGAGCCGGCGTAATCGCTATGTCAAATGTTGGAAAGTCAGATTTGGGTCTTCAGAAACTGTCAATCAAAGTAAGCAGCCTAATTGTGATGTTGAACCGGAGTATTTCTGTATTTAAATTTCTTCTGTCTCTCAATTATACCTGCGCAATGACTTAAATTTCTCGTGTCGCTTCTGCAGTTCACACAATGCAGGAATCACAGTAAACGGCAGAGCAATTAACAACATCAGATACGCGGACGACACGGCCGTGCTGGAAGACAACATTGAAGACCTCACACGCATGATGACCACCATATCAGCCAAAAGAAGAGATTAAAAACTGGAAATGAACACGCCATTGGCCAACTATTGGCCATAACTAAGGCCATGCTATTTTCAAAAACCAAACAGCAGATCCAACTGCACGTCTAGGAGGAAGCCATAGCACAGGTCTCAAAATATAAATACCTTGGAACCTGGACAAATGACGAGTGGACAAACCGCCAAGATTATTCATCTATTGCATCTTTCAATGGCTATAATTTCAGCCTGTAGTACCGTGGGATCCTGGTCCAATGCCGTTGACTCCCTGTGACTCCGGTTGTATATGCCAATTCATATACCCTTAGCAGTTTTTGATGCGTCGGAGTACCACATGGACGCTTTGTCTGTCAGGTTTTCGATTCTTGGAACACTGCTTTGGCGGTCATTGATGACCACTTCAACGGCTGTGTCAAAGTCGTATTCTTTACACATTGCCTCCCAGGGAAGCTTCAGAAATTTCTCTCCGATTTGTTCCCTTATTTTCATGTGTCTCTGAATAGGCGATTTACACTTTAGTCTCGGAGCACTGAGAAGACCTTCTTTTTCTAACTGTTTGTGCAGTGGGAGTAGGTCCAACAGAACTTCAATTGCTGTGGTTGGAGTAGATTGCATCGCTCCTGTTATACCCAAGCACTCAAGCTGTTGAAGCTTTTGTAGCATGTTTTAGGTCTTTATTTCCTTTGTTTGGTACGACCATACGAGTGAACCGTAGCTGATAATCGGTCTTACCACTGCTATGTAAGACCATAGAACCATTTTTGGTTTTAGTCCCCATATTTTCCCCAAAAGTTTATAGCCGAGGCGGCTTTTGCAGCGTCTCTCTGTGGTTACCGTCCTCGTTGAATTTTACGATCTTTCAGCATGCCATGTAATCCACTCAATGATAGGGTCTTCGATCCCTTTGTTGGTGGCTGCATTCTTTATTGATAAACGGGTTGTGTTTTAAAAACTACTGCAATTTCTTTGCAGTCCAGTGCTGCTTCCAATGTGTTCGTTATCTCGTGTAGAGCGTCCACTGTGGAGTTGCCTGGCTGATAAGCGTATTGATGCTTATGGAGAGGACTTCTTTTAAGAGGTCCGCACCGTATGTGATTGTTCACAATTTTTTCCATTGTTTTCAGGAGGAAGGAATTGGGTGGTAGGAATTTGCCAGGTCTTGAGGCCTGCGCCCTGCCTTAGGGATGAATATCAGTTTGGCCTCTTTTCATTCCAGCGGTATGTACGCCAGTCGATAGCTGGCCCTAAATATCTCAGGAATGCAAGGAGCTATGGTTTCGATCCCTTTCTGCAGCATTGCTGGAAAAATGCCATCAGGTCCGTCAGCGTTAAATGGCTTAATACTGTTCACAGTTCATCCGACTTTTTGAACAGTAAACATGGTTGTTGCCATGTTTTTGCAGATTTTGGTTGGGTGCTTCATCCGCGTTATCCCTTCACCAGTTATGGTTCATTTAGAGCCAGGAAAGTGCGTCTCCAGTAAAACACTTAGACTTTCCTCTAAATCTTTGGTATACTTACCACTTGGTCTCTTAATAAGCCCGATTTCATTTGGGTGGTCCTTTGCCAAAACCTTTTGCAGCCTTGCCGTTGGGGCGCATTGATCAATGCCCTCACAGAAGTCACGCCAGGTTTTCCTTTTCGACCTTCTCAATTCTTTGTTGTAATCAGTAAGTGCTACTTTGTAGGCTTCCCAGTTGCCCGTTTTTTTCGCACCGTTGAAGGCTTTCCTGGCTGTCATTCTCAGACGCCATAGCCCTTTGTTCCACCAATGAACAGCCCTTGATTTTTGCATCTTTTTAAGAGGACTTCTAGTCTCATAGCCGTGTGTTAGAACGCCTTTTAGATGAGACGATGCTACTTCCAGCTCGTCTGTTGTGTTTATTATGAGGCGGAGAGCTTCGGTTTCCTGTCGGACGATCTCCTTGTAGAGTTCCCAATCAGTACACCTAGGGTTACTGCGCTCTATTACTACATTGTGTGCCTCACCGAAGTGGAACTCAATCTTTTGGTGGTCTGACATTGATGGCTCGTCGAGAACTCGCCAATCTATGATTAACTCTGTTGTAAAAGCATCAGCTAGAGTCAAGTCTAAAACCTCCTGTCTGATTGCGTTTACAAAGGTGGGATTATAGCCTTTATTAACGTCACCACATCGTTAGTACATAAGTATTTGAGTAATTGCTTACCTCTATTATTTGTATCCGTGCTGCCCCACACCGCATGCTGTGCGTTTACATCGCAGCCCAGAATGTAATGTTTGTTGTTTTTGTTGCACCAGTCCACGAGGCGTATAATTTCCTCTGGTGTAGGCTTGTCCATATCACCTGAAAAGTAGACCGAGGCCAAAATTATGTGCCTATTGCCCCCTTTCGTCGGGATCTCCACGACTGCCACTGCCTGGACTCCTATGGTAAATTCTGGAACGGGTACAAAAATAATATTCTTCCTGAACATCAGCACTGCTCTTGGTTTAGAACGGCTAGTGTCATAAACCAGCTTACATTTGTCAGTTGGTAGGCCCCTGACAAGTCCCTGGTTAATCCATGGTTCTTGCAGAAAACCAATACCGACACTTGCCTGTTTGAAGGAAGGTAGCCGTACCGGCGCTTACTGTAGGCATCTTGCGCCTTTCAGTTGCCTTGTTTTCCTCCGCTTGCTGAGCCATAGGCACTGCCTGAAGTTTGGCCCGCTTGCTTTGGCTCTTTTCATGACTGCTCCCATCAGACCGCTGACGCTTATTTTGTTCTAAAGGTTTGGGATTGATAGGCACTAATGCCTTATCCCTAGCCTCTTCCCCTGTTAAGCATGATCTGATTCGGAACTTCATTATTTTTCTGGCAGCGACACTCATCTGCCGTCATTGTTTGGGTCTTTTATTTTTAGACCCTTAAGATTGTCGGCGAGTTCCTAGTCGCTGCTCAATAGGAGTTCTTAGTATGCACGCCAGTGCTTACCATAGGCTGAAGACCTCGCCAAAAGTGCAGAAATACTTTTGGCGAGGTCTTCAGCCTCTGGTTTGGGTGAGCTTGAGGATTTACCCGATCCTTTAATAGTTTTTTCCATTGTATCCATTTTTGTCCCACGAGAAGCTAAATACAGAAACTGGAAATGGGAAATACAGTCACTTGCAGCAGAGCCCCGCATTACTACAAGAAGGCAGATTTAAACTGGAGTTCGCCATTTTCCTGAGTTCGACCTACTAACGACCACCGCTTTCCCGTGGCCACGCAGCTATCGGCATAGGCTGTTCCACCATTAGCTTGGAAACAAAGATTATTGTGGGTATCATACCACTTGACCCGGGCGGTTAAGCCTAGGCCCCCATACTCAATGCACGCAGGACAAGGTCAGTTAACTGCAGAGAGCACGGTATATCGGAACAGATATCACCAAAAGATAAACTGCTCCGACGTCGTTAACCCTTGTGCAGACCCTTGGCCACGAAACTACAGCCGGGTAGGGTGTGTATCTCTCTTAGTCTGATCTTTCACCATTGACCTGTTGGGCACGGGAGTCCCCACCAGTAGCTGTGCTACCGCCGACGTGGCTCTTAGGGTCATAAATATACTCAAGCTCCTTCGCCACGGCAAGGTGGATATACCTCGACGAAGCTCAAAAAGGATATTGGCCTTCGAAATATGGGTCTACCGTCGTATGCTGGTACTTCGCAGAATGAACAAAGAAACTGAGATATTTTTCACCATAAAGAAACGAAGGTTACAATACTTATGCCACATCTCCAGAAAGGAAAAATATGGATTGCATTAGCTCATAATCTGAGAATAGATCCAAGGCAAGCGGAGTGCTGGTCAATGCCGCATGTCATGGCTGCGCAACTTGAGATATTGGTTTGGAGTGTCATCGGCAGAACTGTTCCGTTCCGCGAAGTCAAAAATACAAATTTCCATAATGATCAGCAACCTCCAACGGAGAAGCTGAACCAAGAAGATGTAGAATATTTTTTAAATGTTTTCTTTGAAGTTGCTTAGTTATGTATCTGAGAACGGTATTCATACCCGTTTTGCTCTTTTCGCGGCTTATTGAGGGTGGCAATCTCTTTTATGTTTTGTGATCATGTTCCGTACCAGTTGTCTGGTTAGGCCAATATATTGTTTGTCACAATTTTTGCATGATATTGTGTATACTACACTACTGGGACCACCTGTTTCTTGTTTGTCCTGAAGGCTGTTATATACTTGTTTATTCGCCTTCAAGCTATAAGTACATAGCGAATTCGTCTCTTTCTTCGTAATACATGTACGCTTAATGGACAATTGGTCTACATAAGGCTTTCTGTAGTATTTGATTTGTCTCTGGTCATTCCTATCGTTCAGAACGATATTCCTGTCATATCTGTTAGGTGTTTTACTGATAATCTTATTGACTAATTTGC
This sequence comes from Phosphuga atrata, assembly GCA_944588485.1. Taxonomy (NCBI): domain Eukaryota; kingdom Metazoa; phylum Arthropoda; class Insecta; order Coleoptera; family Silphidae; genus Phosphuga; species Phosphuga atrata. Next base: position 27,086,802 of record OX155896.1, on the reverse strand, counting down.
TTGGGTATTACAAGAGTTACAAGAAAAAGCTTCATCACAGACACACAAGCAAACCGTCTTAAGAGACAATTCCATATCACCAAGATTATATGGATTAAGGAAAACGTTCTCTTGTGTAAATTCACCAACCTATAATTTAGCCAAATTTATAAATAACATCCAAGCTGCCTTATATTCTACCTTTCAGCACAACATTAAGAATAGCAAGGAACTCAAAGAACATCTAAAAAAAGTACCAAGGAAGCATATAATTCCTTTATTTTCGAGCATCAATAAAGACATGATCATTAGATTCATTGATGTAGATTAGAAATACCTAATCAAATCTGAAAACAGAGGCAGACACATTAGCTAGGTACAGCTTGAAGACGAATACACAAGTATTTAACTACTTCCAGGACAAACCAGAGGCAGATGGTCTCAGTGGTGTAGTATAGACAATGCCATGCAAAAACTGTGACAAACAATATATTGGCCATACGAGGCAATTGGTACGGAACGGGATCACACAACATAAAAGAGATTCCCACCTTCAACAAACCAGTAGATCACAGATTTAGTTAAGCATCTCTTCAATTTTTATGAATACAAGATCTGAGATACAGAACTAAACACCTTCAAAAGAAGCATTGGATAAATGTTCTATATTAAATATTTCAATTGTGGGAATTACAGAGGCGACACGAGAAACTTAAATGGTCATTACGCAGGTATAATTGAGAGTCAGAAGAAATTAAAATACAGAATACAGCGGTTGGCTGTTTTAGCAAAAAAACAAAATTATGTTGGTTACTTTGTTTACATGACAATTGCTGAAGACCCGAAACTGACTATCCGAGATTTGACTTAGCGATTACGCCCGGGCCCCTTGTAAGTTTTTTTTTATGTTTGATTTTGATTTAGAGTTTTCAATGTCAAATTTTCATTTTCATTTTTAATTCCAATATACTGCTTCAATACTGTTTCAATATTAATTTTTAATCTAAAAAAAAATAGTTGGTTAGGTAAGCATATGTTTCGTTTTTAGCCTGAGGAGGGTGATAATTAAACAATGATACGTTGCATTAACAAAAAAAATAGTAACTTATTCCCCACACCTCATGAACCTTGCATAAGTAATCTTAATATTAGGAAACAAATAAGATGGATAATTCATATTTTTATAAATTTAATATTAATTTGTAATAGTCAAAAATACCAACAGACGAACTATATATACCGCCTTAGGGTTAGTTAAGCTCATCCACGCCCGCCATTTGAATGCTTCGGCGGCAATTTGAATGTTTCGGCGGCAATTTGAATGTTTCGGGCACATTTTGTTATTTTCACTGGTTATACGTCAAAAAGTGTCCGAAAAACATGGCAGAAATTGACATTTTCGCAAAGAAATGTATGCAAATGTCTGTCTATGGAATATCTGTCTATGGAAATGTCTGACAAGATATATAAAATTTATTAAAACCAGTAAGAATAGATGAAATTAATCAGGCAGACATAATTATATAAGAAAGACACTTTAATAAGGTAAACAAGACTGGGTACTAGATATGGAAAAAACTAGTCAGGTACACATAATAAATGGTACACTCAACAGACAGATTGAAGAATAATTAGAAACTATTATAACTATACAGATAGACTTACATAACTAGACAGGCAAAATTGAATGGACAGACAGGCTTGACTCGGCAGACAGACATGCTTAGACATACAAGCTTGACTAGGCAGACATACTAGACTAGACAGATAGATCTGACAAACAGAAATTATAAGAAGGCCATGGCCAAAGGATGAGATAAAACCATTACGATAAGACAGATGAAACAGCATGATAAGTTCAATGGGATACTGAAGACAAATATAAGACAAACAATATTGAACTTTTTGAATAGTTATTTAAAAAAATACAATTGTTATAAAATATTCGATTTTAATAATAGTGTATGATACAAGGGTGTGAAAAAGGGTTTTTGTGCATGAGTTTCGAAGTTTAAAGCACGAGCCGATGGCTAGTTCTTTTACATATTGGTGCCTTTTTCATACGTGTACCATACATTACTTTATCTGCGAAGCATGTTATAATATTGTTGAATCTACAAAAAAAATATTTCTTAAGATAATATTGAAAAATTGTAATTTTGGCAGACAAAATACTTTAAATCACTGACACAATAGAGCTAGAATGTTTAGCATTTATTGCCACGGAGGCGACTAGTAAAAATGCACAGTGACGGGAACACAATTTGGTCGTTGTCAATGTAATCGAGGTTAACCTAGATTTAATCTAGATTAGGTCATGGTTAAGTTAAGTTATATTAGAGCCGGAAAAATCCAGACTGAGAGGGCGAGATTTCTTCATTCAACATAAGAAAAATTAATTCAATTTTAATATCAGAAAATTTACTTTCACTACGTCTATGTTTTTTGTTTAGTGACAAGAGTTGTTGCCATAGTAACAACAAATATTAATCGTTTGGACTGAACTTTTACAAACGATTATAATAATGGCATCCTTTACATATATATATATATATTCATTTCTGGCCTATTGCATTTTGAATTCACATACACTTATAGGCCCAGAAACCTAGTTGTTATTGCAAATTGCGCTAATTAATATTTTTCACATTTGTCTTCTGGTACAAATGCGGCCGGCACTGGGGATAGAGCTCGGTCCCTCTATACTTGTACGTTAGCGCTCTAACATGAGGCCACCAGCGTCACCTCTACACCACTCGCGCCGGCATCCTTCACATATAATAATTTACTTATTAATGTGTTCAATTTGGTGTGCGAGTAGATAATAGTATATTACGTAACAAGAATTGTAAGAAGCATATTACGTACGAGCGGAACAGTTACGCACGACCAGCGTAGCGGGGACTGCGTAATTCCGCCGTTACGTAATTGCCTTACAACTCGAGTTATGTATTATACTTTATCTACGACCACAGAAATTTGCTTCTTTTGATAAGAAAAATATTGTTGATCTAACAAATTTATTTCTTATTAGGTTATGTTTATTTAATTATCATTATTTAACATTATAATAAACAAACAGTTGTGTATTTTAAAAGAAAAGAAATACATTCTTAATGGTTACATACCTTATTATTTAGTACTTATTTGGGTAAAACTGGAATAAGAGTGCTCATAGATATAGGCAACCCAATGTACGCAATGTCAATTTCCGTTAGTTTGAATTGAGGCACGGTGGGCGCTGAACGTATGAGCACGTAGTAGCAGCTCTCAACCAATCAACGAATCAACGAAAACCACGTGTGTGTTATCAATCATAACTTATCATTAATCTCGGACTGTTATATTCGTGTATGTTATGATGTATTTACATCGTCCACGAACTGTACAATAATGGGCATGTACAATAGTGGTCGTAGATAAATATTATTAAATATTACATTTTAAATTCATTTAATTGTAGTTTGAAATTGTAGTGTTGTTCAACGGGATTGTTCGCTCAGAAATTCCATAAATACAAGAAATTCCATTTCAGAAACAATTTTATGTTAAATATTTTGGTTGCGCATGTTTGTATGTAAATGCGTATTTATTTTAATTATAAGTGTTAGAAATATTTCTACTCAAAAATAAATTACATATAAGGACATATATTTTAAATCAAATTCATTTAGCTACTTGTAAATAAATCATTTGAAGTAACCGTTGCTTTCTTCATTCTAATACAAGAATCAATGAAAAAATGGACAGAAAGAAGAAATTAGACAAGAAATATAAAACTAAAATCAAGTAAACAATTACAGTTAACGGTAGGCAGAGTCGACAGACAATTCTTAGCAAGGAAGAGTAGAAAGATAAAATAAATTCAAAATTAAATTAAATTAATTTCACAAACGATGTACGCTGGGAATAAAGTCAAAGGAATAGCCAAAGCAGAAATAAAAAGGTAAATTTAAAAAATACTGAAGGGAATCTTTTAATAGAACGGATTTCAACTTTTTCTTGAAGTTGATTCATGAAATTTCATCACTACTACTATTTGGTAGCTGGTTGTAGATGGAAACTACAAGGATAGTTGGAGATTTACCGCAGCATTGCGAATTAAACTTAGAAGTGTATAATTTCGTACGTCTTCTTGGAAAGTGATGCCAGATATCCATTTAGTTTGTGTTAGTTTGTACTTGTAAGTTTGTGCTTAACACTAACTTCATTTTGTGTATGAAACAAGCTACACCCAAGATGTACAGCTAGCAACTGTTAATATTTTTAACCTTCGGAAGTGCGGTCGGCAGGTTGCTCTAGAAAGAATAACCACTAGAGAGCGTATGGCAATTTGTTCTGACTTAAGCATATATTTTATTTTACCAGAGTCCCCACTCTAAAATTCCAAAAGATAATTGATTCAATCTCAGCATAATAGAATTTAAGAAATTCATGTGTCAACAATTTTTTGTAAAGTTCGAATTAAGAAGGCTTACTATTAATTTTCTTTGATAACGTATCAACTGCCATGCTCCAGGTTAAAATAGAGTCATAGGAATCTTGTTGCTTTCTTTCACTGAAGGTTAAAACCATCGATCTCAAAGTACAAGTTCCCCGCTTGACTTCGTAGTGTTTGGAAAATGAGGTATTCAGTTTTACCCTTGTTTAAACGTTAAGATCATAATACCAAGTAGTTAGCCATCATACGCCTACCGGCCTACGCGGCCCGTAACTATTTAGCGTAATGGCAATGTTATTATAGAATTATTTTTGTTTTTAAATTTAATCCGTGGTCTGATCACACTCTGTCACTCCAGGCCGCTGCGGCCCGTAGGAGTCTAGCAGAGTTTTTTTAAAAAATGTAAAATTTGTGACATTTTTAAAACATAATGATTTTTCACAAACTAATTTCGTATCTTTCCATACCAATAGGAGAATACCAAAAAGCGATTCCTCGAAATATTGTTCTAACCATATGTAATAATTAGTTAAAACTGCGCCGGGCCGCTCCGGCCTGTAGAATGACCTTAACGGTTAAGAATAAGTTGTTCATCCTAAAAAATAAAATCCTTGTTTGGTTCGCCGAGAACCAAAGAAGGATTTTGGATAAAACTTTATTGGCTTCAATTTCATTCGCAGTCGTTGAATTTCTGGATATTATGAAAGTGGATTCATCAGCATATAAAAGCTTAAGTTTAGTTTTATCGCCTTTTTTAAATACAGGAATAACGATAGCTGTCTTTTAAACCTCTGGAAACGTTTCGGCTTCAATAGTGGCATTAATAATGTGCGTTAAGGGAGTAACTAAAAAGTCTAGGTGAAAATTTTGTGATCCTTGTATGTCATCCGAACCAGCAGATGATTAATGTTTCAGGTGTTGATGGATTAAACAAAAAAAATCTATATATATATATATATATAGTTACTATATATAGTTATAGTTAGTCAATATATTAAGTTAGTTATATATATATATATATATATATATATATATATATATATATATATATATATATATATATATATATATATTGCTTCTGTAGCATGCAAAGATATCTTAACTTTTGGCATTCCAATTTGGCTTCTTGCGTGATCCATCTATTTTTTCTATAATGCACTTTCTTTATGGGGAAAGACAGCCTGAAGTAACACTGTAAGCGTTTAATAAAATTTACATATTTTATCATTTACACGGCTAGCAGTGTTAACATTTGACCAGGATTCTTCACTGAGTATTTAAAAAAAATTTGCTTTGTTGTCATTTGTGTAATTTATTTTGAGCTGTGCTCTGGGTTGGTTTACCTTACACAGGTTACTTACTCAGGTTACTGCTCATAACTAACAATCTATGTTCTGAGAGTGGGGTATCGTGAACGATGACTGTAACTGTAAGCGCGCAATTTATAATTATACTACACGTCTCGTTCTCGATGATTTGTAGTAGTATGCTCGTCATTGCTTACATTTCACACTTTTTAGAGTTTGAAATTTGGTGCCTAGGCTAGTGTGGACTAGCCGGCCCGGACCTGTACAGTCATATTTGTTCGTTGTGTTTGACGTTTCACACGTACTGAGTACTTTTAGTATACAAAAATTAACAAATCTAAATAAGAGAAGAAGGTTTAAATGTCAGGAGATAAGAAGAAGAGAAAATCATGTTCACGAAAAGAGATAGGAAGAAACCAAAAACGGATGGAAGACTGGAAAAAACTGGAAAACAGATCGATAACCTCAAAAACATCATTTGTAAACTGGCAGAATTAAATAAAAACCACTGATAAAAATCAGAATGGAAATGCAGGTATCACATAAAAAGTATTTAGCCTCCTTACGAGACAATTCAAAAATGATTAAGTGTGGATTCATTTACACTTAAATATGTTTTTTTTATTTTTTCTTTGTACAAAAGCAACATGTACAAAAAACTGTCTATATAACAAACTGTCCATACGACAAATGGTCTATATGACAAACTGTTTACATGACAGACTGTCCAAACGACAAACTGCCTCTATTACAAAAAAGATATATAAGTTTCCGTACGAAATATTATAACAAAAAAGTATTTATTCTCCATACGAGAAAAGATATATAAGTTTCCGTACGAAACATTATAACAAAAAAGTATTTATTCTCCATACGAGACATTTACTTAAAAAATGCTTAAGTGTGTTGATTCAAACACATTTAAGTGTGGTTTTGCATAACAACTTGTAGAAAAACTGTCTATATGACAAATTGTCTAGACGACAAACTGTCTATACAACAAACTGTTTATACGACAAACTGTCTGCATAACAAAGATATTAGAGATTCCACAAGAAACCTATAGCACATAAATAAAAGTATTTAGTCTCCATACGAGACACTTACTTAACAAATGTTTAAGTGTGGTTCATTCATTCACAGTTAACTATGTTTTTAAACAAAAACAACGTGTACAAAAACTGTCTATACGACAAATTGTCCAGGTGACAAACTGTATATAAGTATTTAGTATCCATACGAGACATTTACTTAAAAAATGCTTAAGTGTTCATTTACACATAAGTATGTTTTTGTACAAAAACTGTCTATATGACAAACTGCCTATACGACAAACTGTCCATACGACAAACTGTCTGTAGAACAAACAAGATATATGAGTTTCCATATGAAACCAGTATCACATAAAATACTCTTTATGTGATACATCACATAAAGAGTAGTCTCCATACGAGACATTTACTTAAAAAATGCTTAAGTATGGTGATTCATTCACACTTAAGTATGTTTTTTCTTGTACAAAAACCACATGTATAAAAACTGTCTATATGACAGACTATCCATTCGATAAACTGTCTATGACAAACAGTTTATACGACAAACTGTCTATATGACAAACTGTCCATACGACAAACTGTCTGTAGAACAAAAAAGATATATGAGTTTCCATATGAAACCAGTATGCCAACCATATATATATATATATATATATATATATATATATATATGAAGCCAGATTCATTCACACTTAAGTATGTCTTTGTACAGAAATAACAAGTACAAAGAGCTGTCTATACGACAAACTGTTTATACGAAAAATTGCCCATATGACAAACTGTCAATACAACAAACTGTCCAAACCACAAACTATCTGTAAGACAAACTGTCCATAGAACAAACTGTTCATACGACTAACAGACCATACGACAAACTGTCCATTAGACGAAGTTACAAAAATACTTACAATAAAGGTCTATATTATAAAACAATTTCATTTTTTAGAAAACAAAAAAAAAATCTGGATAAAATTCCGATAAATTTCTTTCCAAAAGCAAGAAATAGCTCTTACTGAAGACGTAGAAGCAACTAATGCTTGGAGAGCATTCTGACTCTAAAAAGGAAATTCCAATAAAAACAAAACCTCAATGAAAAGGGGTACAATATGATAGAAGCATCGAGTCGGTCATCAAATCAAAAGCATCCCCTAAGGAAGTAGATGAATCAGCAGGCAGCCTAAAATACTTTACGCAAAACTAGGAAAAAATTACCTACCATAAATTTGTCCTAGATTGTCTGAAGGGTTATAAAATACCTTCCAGATAAATCCATATCAAACAAAACCACTAACAGACCAAAATTGGGCTAAAAATGGTATTATAAAAAGTAGGCATGAAAAATAAGCTCTTATCTAAAAATGTAATTGAGCCTTGTCAAAATGAAGGTAATGAATTAATTTCCTCTTTGTTCTTAGTTGACAAGCCAGATGGCTCCAGTAGATTTATTATTAATTAAAAATTTTATTTTTTTTAAATAAACACATTTATCCATACTATCCATTTTAAAAATGGAAGATATTAAGTCCACCAAACACTTGATATCTATTGGATCATATATGTGTTCGATAGATCTAAAAGATATTTACTACATTATTCCTACTTTAAAAATTTTAATTTAAGAGGCAGCTCTTTAGTTTTTTATGCCTTCCCCTTGGTTTATGCACAAGTACTTTTGTTTATACAGACAACTAGGTACTTTATCAATTATTTACCTTGATGATCTATTAATTATGGGAAATTCGTATGAATCCTGTAAAACTTCATCAAATTTGGTGAAAAACAATTGGGCCTTGTCATAAACCACCAAAAAAGTTCACAAACATCAAGTGAGATTTGTTTTTATTATAAAATCAGTAGATTTTAGACTTGTGTTGACAGACGGCAGCTTGCCCAGGGGTGACATATGGATCCATCTACTGTAAAAGCCTAGAAAGGCAAAAATAACTAGAGTTAATTTTAAGTGACAACGACTACGACAGTAGAAATTATGTCAATAAACTAATAATGGAAGTACTGTGTTGGTGGAAAATAAATACACCAACAGGTTCTAACCTAAATAGAACACTTAAGTTTAAACTTGAGATATCTTCAGATGCATCTCTGACCAGGTGGAGTGCACACTGTAATGACGTAAACGCTCATGGTTTCTGGACGAAAGTGGAAAGAAAATTTATCATAAACTAACTACTTACTCATACTCATAGTTTATTTACTCATAAATAAACTACAAGTATTAGCAACGTTCTTTGGTCTACGATGTTTCGCGAACAAAGTATCAGGCGGCAAAATTCTCTGAAGAATTGATAATACGTCTCCAATTCCTATATCAATAGGACAGGCGTCATTCAATATCCCCACTTAAATGCATTAGCAATAGAGGTCTGGCAATGGTGCGAGAGCAGAAAAATCTAGATTTACGCGTCATACATCCCGTCAGTTATGAATAAAGAGGATGGTTTAGCATCGAGAATCGCTAATATAGATTCTGAATGGGAGCTATGTGAAGAGTCATTTGAAAAAATCAATCAAGTTTGTAATTTTCTCAATTGACCTTCTTTACATCAAGGTTGAATCAAAAATGCCCTAGATTTTGTTCTCGTTTCCCAGATCCAAACGTGATGACAGTAGATGTATTTACTATTATGTGAACGAATGAAAAATCTATGTTTTTTTCCTCCTTTCGCACTTACCCTTAGAACTCGCGAAAAATAATAACCGATAAAGCTGAGGGATCAGTCATGGTACCATTGTGGTCAACCCACCCTTGGAACCCGCTCTTTAAATCACTACTTACCGAACAGCGTTTAGTAAAAACCTCACAAAAAGGTATTATTGTCTCCTTCCAAGAAAGAAATACATCCACTGGTACACAAACTTTCATTGCTTGCAGGTAACTTGTCCGCCAAGCGCTCCTAAGTAAAGGAATAAATGAAGCATCTACAGAAATCATGATCAAGGCCATAAAACCATCAACACTCAAACAATACCAAGGTACCTTAAAGCTATGGCGGAAACTTTCTACATCAAAAAATATTCCAATATTTAACGCAATTAGCTTGGATCGAGAACGGAGCAAGCTATGGGACTTTAAACTGCAACAGATCAGCTATATCACACATCTCTACTCAAGATCTCGGTAAGTATAAACTGCTGTCCCGATTCTTCAGGGGAATGTTTGAGGAACGACTACAAGGTTTAAATATGCAAGTAGAGCGGACACCAGTTTTGAATGACTTGGCCTGATTAAATCAGCTAAAAGTAGCTAAAAGCAGCTAAAGGGTGCAGCAGAAAAAGTATCAAAGATGCTTATTTTATCTACAGCACAGCAAACTATCGCACAAATTAATATAAAAAACATATCCATGGACAAATAGAAAATAACAATATAAATACCAGACCTGATAAAAATGTCCAAGCCAGGAAGAAATAAGTCCGAGCTTATACTACCTTTTGTATAAAGAACAACCTGGCCTATGTGCCGCTACAGCTGTAATTCACTACTTGAATAAGACAAGAGACCTAAGAAATGAGCAAAACAACAAATTACTCATATCAAACATCAAGCCATACAAAAACGTAACTTCTCAAACGATTGGTCACTGGGAAAAATCCTTGCTGTCTAAAGCAGGCATTGATACAAATCACTTGACAGCACATAGCACAAAATATGCTGCAGTATCAGTGGCTGGTTTTGGAAGTGGATATATATACACAATCAGACGTACTGCTGGTTGACCTCGACGGTCACAGACCTTCGCAAAACTTTACAATCGCCCGATCCAAGATAATAACGATACGTTCGCAAAATCTGTATTATCTAACGCACGGTAACTCTTTTCTTTATGGTTTCCAGTCATGTAACATGATAAATGAATGAGTTTTCCTATGCGCTAAAAGTCTACAAATCATCGAGAACGAGACTTGTAGTATAATTGAACGATCAAACGAGCCCGCCGAAGGCGGGCGAAGTTCGATAGTGATTATACGAAACGTCTCGTTCGAAGATGATCAATCTCCCTCCCTACATGTACCCGTTAATAAACATACCCTAGATCATCTTGCAGGGAAAACCCATCTACAAAAATCTCTAAAAATATGACTGTACAGGTCCGGGCCGGCTAGTCCACACTAGCCTAGGCGCCAAATTTCAAACTCTAAAAAGTGTGAAATGTTTCGTATATTTCGAAACGTTTCGTATAATCACGATCGAACTTCGCCCGCCTTCGGCGGGCTCGTTTGATCGTTCAATTATGTTGTCGATTTGACTCTATGAGAAGCATGTGATTCTTGTATAGTTATTTACTTCTTCAGTAAGACCATAGGAGGACATCAAGTTAATTAGATTTGTTTTGTCAGTGGAATTTCCGGCAAAATTTATGTTGAAGTCGCCAATCAATACAACATATGTGGAATTCTTAATAAAAAATTAAAAGAGTGGAAATAGCAAGCAAGGACACCATCAAGGGTTTCCATAAATATTTTAGGCAACATTTGGTGGTCGATATATGTTTGACTAAAATATTGGTGAACTTCAATATAAGACAGACGGGAATAGGTTTTTTAAATATAAATATTACACAGACAAGATAATACAGACAAGATTACTCCGACAAGACAATACAAAGACTAGACAAACGACACCAGACAGACAAAACTAGACAGGCAAGACTAAACCGGAAAAGACGGACAAGATCGACAAAACGGACAAATCGGATAAGATGGAGAAGACGGACAATACAGACAAGTCGGCCAAAACGGACAAAACGGAAAATGGACAGGATGGACACGACGGACCAAACTGAAAAGACGGGATAGCGGATAAGACGGACAAGTCGGAAAAGATGAATAAAACCTGACTTCAAGGATTAGAATAAATTTAGACAGACACATGACAGAGATATTTGAGATGTAGAATACTAGACAGATAAATCGGACTATTCTAGGTTGACAAAACTAGACTATTCTAGACAGATATGACTAAATACACTTAACTAGAAAAAGAGATTAGCCTGTAAAGACTGGGTATAGAAAAAATACTGTATAGGTAAACCGTAAAAGTTTTTTTATTTAATATATTTGCCTTCTAATTAATTTTGACAAAATAACGATTCAGGCTTAATATTTGGTCTGAAATTTAGCCTTCGAGAAATATTTATTACACAATAGATGTAACAAAGAATGTATTGATTAATAACTCCCATAGCATTTTGAGGAAGATGGAATTTGAATAATTTCCGAATGCGGGCGTTTTAATTACTAATACCAACAATATATGCCATTGGGTAGAGTGTGTGTACAGCTTATCACTTTATATGTAATTAATCTATTTCACATGATGAGAAATTAGTTGCATTAGATCAAATGCAAATAATTGATTCACTTAATTTTACACACATAGACATTTACGGTGCAATCAATTACGAATTGCAAACGTTTTAATAACGGCGTTTCTGTCCGTATGTACATTTTGTGTGCTAGTAAACGGAAGCGATGCCGATTGGATTATTTAATCGAGAAAGTTTTAGTCACGATGGGATTTATAAATAATGGATTTTCGGTTCCACGTTTTCTATAAATTTCACAGATTAAGATTTTCTGGAGGGTTTCAATAAATCCGAGATTTCTAATGCACTCTGAAAGTTACAAAACATTTGAATAATGTTATTCTTATTCGTAAGTATATTAGTTTGGATGTATGTATTTTTATTACGGACTTTTATTCGTTTTCATTGATTTTAGTCTGATAAAACTGAATTATTTACATCGTATATTTTAATATGAAATCTGGTCGATATATTAGATTACATATAATACCTTTCGGATTTTTATATTTATATGAAATTTAAGCTTAATCATACACTTATTTAACATACAACTGTAGCCCTAAAAATATTGAATATTTAGGATAATTTAACCAGTACTAATGGAAATAACAAAAAAATGTTACAATCTAGATTTTTTTTTAATTCTGAATATGTTTTGACTTCAATATTGTATTTCTCTTCATTTATACAAATTGATGGGTGACAAATTAAGGGTGTGCTGATTTTAAACTGCAATTATCAAAAAACGAAACAATTTGAATACCAAATTTTTTGATGGACATTGTAGAGTACAATCTAAAGTTTAATAACAAGTTGAATGCTTAATCCCAAATTAGCAAATAATTTAGAATTAAGCATTCAACTTAAAAATTATATTGACTAGATCAGCGTTTCTCAAACTTTTTTGGCCCACGGACCAGTAAAATTAAAAAGAAAATTCACCCTCCAGTGATATTTTTTTAACAACAAAATTTTAGTAGGTATTAATGAACTACTACGTAAATTGTAACATTTTTATAATTTTGATTTCATTTACTTACAATACTATTTAAATGTAAAGATATGTAATTATTTTTCTTTTTTTTTTTCTTCAGTGCCATACTAATCATAAATTACATAGAATTAAAATTAGTTTAAGATATTTGTATTTCGCAATTTTATAAATAAAAATTTAGTTTTTTTTTTATAAGTAAATTTTTTTCGCCGATAGAAAAAATTGTCAGCGGACTAGTAAAATTTCTCCACGGACCGTCCACCGGACCAGCGTTTCAGAATAGCTGGACTGACCTCCTTTATCTTCGTTGCATGACTGAGACCGATGCAATGAACGCAGCGCACGCTGGCGCATTTCTTGCCAACTCTCACCAATAGCTTGACGAATGTTTCGTATTAAATCTTCCAGGATTTCAAGTCGATTCTGATAAACTTTAGATTTAAATGACCCCATAAGAAAATCCAAAGCCGAGAAATCCGGAGAGTGAGGAGGTCACTACTGATGCCCACGCTGGGAAATCAGACGACTAGGAAAGAACTCCATCATTCAGAGAAACACTCTCATAGACACTCTCATAGACATGTTGAATACATGAGGCCTCGCACCATCTGGCCAAAAATCGTTTACTGGTAATCGGAGTTTAGCGATGGCATATATATTAGCATGAAGAACGTTTCAGTACTCCAGCTGAGCATATTCCACACCATACATTTACCTTTTGAAAATGCAGCTCTTCTTCGAATATAATTTGAGGGTTCTCGGTAGACCAGTAACGTAAATTTTGTTAGTTTCTCTTCCCATGCAATTTAAAATGTGCGTCATCAATCATAATTATTTTATTGATAAAATTATCCCCTTGCCTAAAATCTATCCTCTGAATTCTAAACGAGTTTCAGTCTATTTGTAGAAGTTTTTGGGCTGTTTAATGCCATCTTTAATGCCGAAAGAGTTCCTACGTGCTGCGATAAACGTTGATTGAAATTGATTAAATTTTCTTCAATTCCGTTCTTAACTTGCGTAATATTATTATTACAAATTATGCCTTTTCAACTTTAAATTGGGAACAAACAATTTCAAATTGGGAACAAGCACATTTATAATGACAATAAACAATTTTAAATTGGAAAAAAGCAAAAGACACAATCTAATGTTAAAGAACTTTTTTTTCAATTTTCAAGAAACAATGTAATATGTTCTTGTGATAAATTTTTTCCTTAGATTAGAAAGATTGGACAGAGTTTACTTAAATAACGTAATAATAATTTGAAACTAGCGACCATCATATCTAAAGCATCAGGCAAGAATCTTTGAATATTTGCAACGTATCTTGCGCATTTTGCCCCAGTCAGGTTCGGTAAATTATCAATGAAAATAGCATCTAGCCGCTGTAGACGATACTCGGCTTGAGTAATATTTGCTTTTTCCTCTCCAGCCTGAAAATTTGGCATTTTAATGGCCAAACTACTTTTAACATCGGCTTTTATGGCTGACCATGCATGTTTGATTTGGACAGTATGGACTAAGCCTCAGTATTTGATGGCCATTAAATTCATCTCGATGAAAAGCTTCTTCAATTGAATTATGATTAGGATCATTTACCAATATAATTTTTGACTGATACATATTTTCAGTAATATGAAAGCAATGTCTCAAAAATTCATTTGCTTCTGGTCTCTTGAATGCTCCTATTCTAGTTTCATGATAAGTCAACCCCATATTTTCTATACATTCAATGGCATGAATATTTGCTTCTCTACAGTTAGCAGAAATATATGAGCAACAAGTTCCTTTCTTTGATCGTTCCTTTCTTCTTGATATAAATAAATTAAAATTGGTTTCATTCATCTAAATTATAGGAATATTTTTGTCTTGATATTGTATTAGTTTAGTCCCGATATTGTATTTTCACGTCCTTTTACTTTATTTTCCTCCGGATTTGCTCTTTTCAGCTCATTTTAAATCTCTTTTAATGTAAACATCATTCCATACAGATGTTTTAGCAATTATTCCTTAGAAAGAACAATTTGATAATGTTCCTAAAATATAAGTTAATTCTCTCAGAGTTATTTTCGAATTTCTGCCAAATAACTTTCCATAAATACGTATACATAAATACGTTCAGTTGTAATTTTGGTCCATATATTTCACCCACATTGTTTTTGCTATCTTGATTTACCCATCGACAAGCAGTGATTTTTTTTAACTCTTAATGTTTTTGCAAGCGTTCTCAAATCTTCGTTGATATTGTACATTGCACAAATTTTCATTTTAATCTTGTTCGATTGAGCGTTTTTATGTATGGCATTTTTTAATAGGATGGAACAGGGCCAATAAAACTTAAGTAAAAATTTACTGGCAAATTATTTGCTTTTTAATATTTGATTGTTTCACAGCCAACACAATTTGAATTTGTTTATTCTCATTTCGAAAAAAAATCCCAATTTGAAGTTTGTTCCCAATTTGAAATTGAAAAGGTGTAGTTCTAGCAGTTTTTTCTTTCCTCTCAACTTAGTATCCTTCAGAGAACCTTTTCGGAGATTTTTCAACGCATCTTGCACATGTCCTGCTATTTGGCGACTCTGGAAAATTAAACTGTTGTCGAAATCGCTTCTGAGTTCTACACAAGCAATCCTTTGTTTAGTCGATTACCGCACAATTGGGTGGATTGTCGAAAAGGTGAACAAACATAGAATTCCTCCACATATATGTTTCAAATTTTGGGTGCAGGTGTTGTTTACGTCGCTGATTACGAATAATAAAAATGGTTAATAAAATGACCAAAAACGAAATGGCGGATTTAATATGGTAGCCAATATTTCGCAAAACTTATTCAATTTACCTAGGAGTTGATTGTTGAAGTTGACCTAGGAGTTGAACGGATAATCTCACTGATTGAGTTAGAAAAATTTTATAAAACGAAATGGCCGACCAAATATATCGGATAATTTCTCGAAATCTTATTAGATTGTTATTGCGTATTTAGAAGTTTTTCATGTCGTTAATCAGGTATCAATTATCAGGATTGCAGAAAACAAAATGGCGGATCAAATATGGCGGGAAATTATTCGAACAATTGTGCATTACATGCTATTTACACGGTACCAAATACGTATAGGCAGGTTTCGGCATGCAATTCGTTAAAATTCTGAATACATACATTACTACCTACACAATATACATGAAACTAGCCCGGGATGTTTTGAGCAATTCATTATTTTTTCAGTTTTGTGCCAATACATTATTTAGAAAAAGATACATTATTTAGAAAAAGATATTTCATCGCAGTTCGCAGTCTTTTTCTTGAATAAGCATAAACTGTTATTTATTAATGTCAAAACATTCAGTCTCACCCTTCAATAAGCAGAGTTGATATCACACAACGAGAAATTGGCAGCGTTTACGCGTTGAACGTTTTTGTGAAATTCTGTTAACAGATTTGTAATCATCGACGTAATAAACCCTTATATACGCCAGTTTGTAAAAATTGAATGAGTATTTCGAAGAAACAATCGCCATATTAAATCCGCTTTTGTTTTTGAAATTCTTGATAACATATCCGTAATCAGCGGTAAAAATAACCCCTGTAACCAGAATTTCAGATATATAGGACGAGGCATTATATTTTCGATAAAAAAGTTGCTAAAAAACATCACGTGATTAATGGCCAACCCCTAAGTAAAATGAAGACTCTCTTAATTTGTCACCCTTTATTAGATAATATTGTAATATTATAAGATAATTCAATTTATTTCCATATATATTCTTATTATTTTCTTATTATTTGACATTTTTTAGAAGTTTAGCGATTTAAAAAACAATTTTTAATCTTGTATAGTAAACGAGAATTTTTAGGTTTTAATGTTTAGGTTTTAATGTTTTAGGATTGGATTATGTAATCGATGCAATTTTGATGACCATAATTATTAGTTTCATTTCTTTGTATTTTCAAGACTATTGAATAATAAAATATCATTAAATAAGATTCAATGTGAATATTTAATTAATAATAAAATCGTTTTGTTTATATGGTAAAAAACTTTATATTATATTTTCATAAATTTGGTCAAAATTTTGTTAAAACACTTGATAAAATATTATTTCTAAAATTTAGTTAAACATTTAAGAAAATAAAAACTTCAAGAAGGAACCTAGAGTCTAAATTCCCTAAGTAGAGAACTTAGAAACTAGAAAGGTGAATATCTGAATTGTATAAGATACAAGATTGCTCCATTTATTTCATATTAGACAAAGAGTAATTTAAAACAAGATTTTCTAAATATATACATGGTGTTTCAATTTACGGTCGTTAACTTCCGTGGACACAAAATAATAAAAAAATAAAATTCTTGAAATAAAACCTTTGTTCAGCATTTGAAACTCGTATATCTCATAGTAGGTGGTTCAAAAGTTCAAATTTGTTGATTTGATGCACACTTAGTCTAGACACTCTTAGCCTAGAAACTCTTTAAAACTAGTAGAGTTGGTTTAAAGTTTCTGCTGTAAGGTATTAATACTTTTGATAAAGTTTATGTCATCCGGTTTTCAAGATGATATCCGAGCCATTCGAATTGAAACAATTTTGGATTTCATTTTTGTGTTTTAGATTTACTCTGCGTTTCTTAAAATGAGATGTTTCGTTCTGCAACCGCGATTTAAGATTAGATTTTAACTAGAATTTGGAATTAGATTGAGAGATGTTACGTGTTTGCTAGACTACTGTTTGGCAAGGAATTAATCAACAGCTCACAAATACCCTCTAGGCTTTTTCATTAAAAAAAAATTATGGACAAACAATACTAATAAGTTGTAGTGTTAAAAATGATTGTTTAATTATACAACTATACATTTAAAACTAGAATATCCGCGGCAGATTATATATATATATATATATATATATATATATATATATATATATATATATATATATATATATGATACTCAAGTCCATGGTGCACAAATGGAGAACAAATCGCTGGAAGACGACGGATTTCCTGCCTAAAAACAGGTTTCGATGAATCCCAAAGCAGCAGGGTGCAAAATAGAAATTGTCGTGCTTATTATTAACATTAGATATATTATAATAGATAAAGAGGATAAATCTTTGTAATTTCTATAACCATTAGGCTGTTTTAATTATTAAAAATTAGATTTTCATTAAATATTTGAATGTATGGATTTTTGTCTATTGACGGATTTTTTTTGCAGAATTAATTCTTGGAGTATTTCATATAATTGATTTATTGTGGAGTTACTTCATTAAACTTCATTTCAATATTAAATATAAAAACAATTGTTTTTAAATTTCAAATTTAGTGTAGGTATAAATACAACCTATATTTCACCAAGACTGTGGCTTCTTCAGATAATAATATACAAATTGTATATTATCAATTTGTAATTATTACCTGAAGAAGTCACAATTTTGGTGAAACAAATGTTGTATATATACAATAAATTTTAATCTTAAAAACAATTTATATTTTGATCTTATTGTCAGAGTATATGCTGGAACGTAAACTTATTAAAATTAGTAAATTTTCAATATCTATCCAGAGAGATAGAGAATACATTTATTGTATACTTCATACAAAGGGCTATCGACCACAAGGTCCTTCTGCCCATATCCATCCATCCGCACAGAAATTAAAATTGGCGAGGAAGCAAAGTATCTTTTTTTAAACTAAAATATCTAGAAATACATTTGTACTAATCGCTCATAAATCGGGAAATCCAGGTAAGAAAAGTCAAACTTGTCAATCTGCTTAAACTTATTACACATTTATTTTCCACAATATTATTTGAAAGTAGCGAATATTACGGTAGATTATTTCTATTTTGATTACCCATGCGGGACAAGTACTATATTGGCACCCGTTTTTTAGTGCGACTATTTGTCAATTAAAATATTCTTTCAATTATTTCAATTAATTAAAATTAACCGGAGACTAATGAGAGTTCTTATGACGAATCCACACTACCGGAGATTTAATTAAAAAAGCAAATTCTTCATTTTTTATTCTTTTTTTTGGATAGCACTAGGACCACAATCTTGTAAGATACGGTCTCGCATGAGTAATAAAAAATATTATCTGCAACTGTGCATTGGCGTGAATGTGTGAAAAAGTGAATGCGCCGGGTGAATGTGAATGCGGGTTCGTGCGCCCAATTTCGTTCTCGTGGGTAATTGACAACTTGCCGCACTAGTTGCATGTACTATTCAATATACTCTTCTAACCTTGTAGGAATCAGCATTGTCATTTGTATATATATATATATATATATATATATATATATATATATATATATATATATATATATATATATATATATATATATATATATAAATATATATATATATATATATATATATATATATATATATATATATATATATATATATATATATATATATATATATATAAATATATACAAAAACACAGCTGGAGCTAGTCAGTAACACTAACTGGGTCTTGGCCAAGCTGTCGTCGGAAATCCGCAATAAGGGCCTGAAACTGGCAGCAGAAAAGACGGAAGCTCTAATATTTTACGGAGGCAGAAAATTTATAAGAGCCACCTTGCAGCTGGAAAATGAAGCGATAGAAACAAAATCGCGGTTGAAATATCTCGGAGAAGTATTCGATCACAACTGTAAAATGAAGGAACATGAGGCGACATGCAGCATCAAAGCTGAAAAATCCGTAATGGCACTAAGCAGAATTATGCCAAACCTAAGGGGACCAAAATCAGCCAACAGGAAGATTTTAGCAAATGTGGTACATTTGATTCTCCTGTATGCAGCGCCCATATGGAGCCAAGCTACCAAGTGGGAAAAATACAGAAAACTCGTGGCAGGGGTACAACGTAGAGTGGCGCTGAGGATATACTGCAGTTTTCGAACGGTGTCTACGGAAGCTGCATTGGTACTGGCCGGAATTCCACCCATTGATCTCCAAATTAAGAATAGGTGCCTTCGGTATCAAATTGCCAAAGGAATAGAAAGTAAGACCGACTGGGAGATACTTACCGAATGGCAGCGAAAATGGGCAACGGAAACCGAAAAAGGGCATGGACACGGTTACTGATACCAGATCTTACAAATTGGATTGGACGCAAGGACGGAGAGATAAATTTCTACCTCTGCCAGTTGCTGAGTGGACACGGGTGGATCAATAGTTATCGGAATCGCTTCCACCTCAGCGATAATGACAAAAATGCATGGAGGTAGAACATGCAAACCACGTGTTCTTCCATTGCGATAAATGGAGACTACTAATAGACGCAGCACATAATGCAGCGGGAGCCACACTAACTAACCATAATTGTGTAGAGTTCATGCTTATTAACCAGGATACGTGGAATATTGTGGATACCCTTGCGCGGAATATCGTACAAGAACGGCAAAAGGAAGAAACGGATATAGGTTGATTAGAACATAAGTTCTCTTTTCCCGAAGTAATGCGCACGGATTTTCGAGGTTTTCCCGTTTTGTTAATGTTTGTATTTTTCGATAATTTAACAAAAAGTTTCAGTTACTAATCCATTCGTCTTGTATTTTTGTGATAATTCACTTTAGTGTGCTTCGACTAGACATTTTCTATTAATACCTTAATAATTTAACATTTTATTACTGATATTATATATTTTAATATAATTTTTCATAAACCGAAAACCATTATTTAAAGCAAAGATTTAAACGAGCAATAAACGGTTTATTATAAAACTCAAAATAAAAATGATATAATAGTACTAAAAGTTTTATTTCAGAATTTCATAATTTATATATAATAAACATAATATATTTTTTTTATTGGAGCTAGAATATAATGAAATATCTTATATTAAATAAATTTCTGTAGATAGATTGTTGTAAACTATAAAATGTGGAAAAATAACTTTGTAATAGGGAAATTATAAATAATTTCTAGATCTAAGTTGGTTTACCGTTTAGGTAACTAGTACAAAAGGTATTTTAATTTTAGACGAAAATATTCTACAAACTAATAGCTGTAAATTATGGACAATTGTTGTATTTGAAACTTTATAATAGGTGCATTCATAAAAATGAGGTTGCAACTGCAACTGTTTTAAACATAATCACACATAATTATTATGAATTATAAAGTTTTAAAGCTTTAAAGGATCCTTTTTGTTACGTTTGAGTTGAATTTTCTGCTTCTTCCATTAGTTCATTACTTGTTATTATTTTTTTTCTGTCGGCATCGTGTTGGCGGTGCAATTTCCTGTTTCTCCGATAAATTTATATGTTCTTACAGATTAATTTCATTTCATTCATAAGAATTTATATTATCTTACTTTTCGAATACTCTTGTTATTGCCTATAAAAAAGGATATTGCAAAAACCGATCGCTTTTCGACATGCCATGACACGATATGTTTCCTATTTGGAACTCTGCACTATAAGAATAGTACAACATTAATAGTTTTTAAATAATGCTTATTTATAAAATAACATTTTTAAGGAGATACTTATAGTATTAAAACACTTAACTAATACAAATAAAACAAATAACTAAGGAATTAAGAGTTCAGTAATGACAAATGGACAAGACTAGATTGGAATTACCAGGTTTACAAAATTTATGAAAAAATATTATACTAACAATATACATTTAAAACATGTAGAGACAAAACATACAATACTTGGTAGATAATGCGACACAAGCTAAAGATAACACAACGAAGACTAGACAGACAAGATTTGACAAAGAAGACTACATTTGCAAGATTTAAAAAACAATAATAGAAAAGATAAGATAAGATAAGATAAGATAGGATCGTCACGACTATACCCACAAGACTCGGGTAATTTCAGCCTGACGACACCGCCGTAGAGTAAGTTTCACAGGGTGGGTCCCATTACGGAGACCTGTGGAACACAACTGTTTTGAACCTTGTTTTCAGCTAGAAGTATGTTGCTGCGGTCCCATAGATAACTACGAACCATTCTTAGTATATATAGCGATATATCTCTCTCTGTTAAATCATCCATAATGTGCTGCCTCGCTACCGAATTAAAGGCATTTCTGATATCTAATGTTTAAAGCGCACATATTATTCTTGTTCGTTTTGTACCTCCTTTTGCCTTTCCGCTATATTTATTACATAATTTACTCCATCTATTGTAGAGCTGCCTTCTCTAAATCTGAATTTCCTTTCAGATAGATTTCTGCCGATTTCTATTTCTTTCTTTAATGGTGCTAAAATTAAATGTTCCAACATTTTGCCAGCGACATCAAGGATACAGAGAGGCCGGTGTGAAAAAGGTACACCTAAGGGCTTGTTTTGTTTTTTCATTAATACTAGTTTAGCTTGCTTCCATCTGATTGGGAACGTGTCGGTCAGTACAAGTTTGTTATATATTGACAGTGCGAGAGCAGGGAAATTTTCTACATTTATTTTTACGGCCTCCGTGGGGATATCATCTGGTCCTGGAGATTTGTTGTTGCGCATACGGCTAATTGCATTTTTTATTTCTTCTTCTGTGAACGGCGGAATCTTGCCAAATTCAGGTTGCGCCCATGTTGGTTTGGAAATAAAACTTTAGTCAGCTCTATCATTTTGTCCATCGGTAATTGTGAATTCGGCTGCTGAATACGTAGGCTCCTAATTGCTAGGGTTAAAAAACATAGGTTTTCCTCGTGGGATTTCTTTGAATGGATAATTTCTCGTCTTAGATGTTTTATAGCATCGGTGTATGCTTGCTTTAAGTCTCTCTTTAATTATTCTTTCTTGTAATTTCATGAAATCCTTAGCCTTTTTGCGTGCCGGAGGTATGTTCTTCTTGCGGCGATACATGTTCTTCCGGAGTTCGCAATGGCTTGGTTCCACCAGTATACACATTTTCTCCTGAAATTTGTAATTCTTTTTGACATGGAGGCGTCACATGCTATGCTAAGAGCTTCTAGTCATAGTTCCTTAGTCATATTACTGGTAAAAAGGTTCATGTTTTCCTAATCAATTATCTAGTGTTTCGTAATGATGGGGTTATGTAGGACTGTCACCTTATATTCTTCCAACATATAGAATATATATTTGTGGTCACTGAGAGACTCCTTCTCAAGGACTTGCCACTCTGTGGTTCTCTGCTCAAGGGCGCTTGTAGTGACTGTGATGTCAATGATAGAGTGCGACTCTCTGCGCTGAAAGGTGGTTTCGGTGCCTATATTTTGTGTGTAGAGATCCATGGCCGATACCCAGTCTTGAGTATACAAAGTTTTGGGGAACCCCAATACGGTGATTTAGCATTAAGCTCTCCAGCTAAGAGTATTGGTTTTGAATGATTCCTTATTGCATCACTTAACTCTTCTAGTGTTTTTTCGATGTGATCCAGTCCCTTATTAGGTGAAAAGTAGCAGCTGTAGAAAATACATTCCGCAGTCTCTATCCACACATGGTCGTTTCCACTTCCGCTGTCCGTACTATTATGGTTTTGTTTATTACCCTTATTGCTGAGTCCTTATTATCTGAGTACCATTTTCCATTGTTTATAAATTTCTTATTGGGTTCGCTTATAATAATTAAGTTAGCTCGCGGTAACATAACCTGACCAGACAAGTTGTGGCATAAACTCGGATTGACGGATGACTTATTGAATTAGTGTACTTCATGTCTTCTTTTTATGGCCTTGCATCTCATCATTTTCTTTTTCTGTCACTATTGTATGAATTAACCCCTGTATGATGTTCCAGTGTGATTTTCCCAGATTTCGCAGATGTAGCAAATATGGAAATATTGTACCGGGACCAATAGGTTCTTCCATGATCCTTTCAGCTTCCCCTCTTTCCGTATGACATCTCCAGCAGTGAAAGATGGTGTGACTGACGCTGTCTCTTTCTCCACAGTATACAGATAAATCGTCCGTAGCTCTGCCAATGTTGTGGAGGTAATCCCTAAAGCAACCGGCCGTTTAGTACCTGGGTAAGATTTTAACTAGCCTCCCCATATTCTCTATTTATCCAGCAGAATATGTCAGATAATAGCAATAGGGTCCACAGTCTTTGTTCACTTCGCAAGACAGACAAGACTAGACAGACAAGACTAGACAGACAAGACTAGACAGACAAGACTAGACAGACAAGACTAGACAGACAAGACTAGACAGACAAGACTAGACAGACAAGACTAGACAGACAAGACTAGACAGACAAGACTAGACAGACAAGACTAGACAGACAAGACTAGACAGACAAGACTAGACAGACAAGACTAGACAGACAAGACTAGACAGACAATACTAGACAGACAAGACTAGACAGACAAGACTAGACAGACAAGACTAGACAGACAAGACTAGACAGACAAGACTAGACAGACAAGACTAGACAGACAAGACTAGACAGACAAGACTAGACAGACAAGACTAGACAGACAAGACTAGACAGACAAGACTAGACAGACAAGACTAGACAGACAAGACTAGACAGACAAGACTAGACAGACAAGACTAGACAGACAAGACTAGACAGACAAGACTAGACAGACAAGACTAGACAGACAAGACTAGACAGACAAGACTAGACAGACAAGACTAGACAGACAAGACTAGACAGACAAGACTAGACAGACAAGACTAGACAGACAAGACTAGACAGACAAGACTAGACAGACAAGACTAGACAGACAAGACTAGACAGACAAGACTAGACAGGCAAGACTAGACAGACAAGACTAGACAGACAAGACAAGACAGACAAGACTAGACAGACAAGACTAGACAGACAAGACTAGACAGACAAGACTAGACAGACAAGACTAGACAGACAAGACTAGACAGACAAGACTAGACAGACAAGACTAGACAGACAAGACTAGACAGACAA
This sequence comes from Phosphuga atrata, assembly GCA_944588485.1. NCBI lineage: Eukaryota > Metazoa > Arthropoda > Insecta > Coleoptera > Silphidae > Phosphuga > Phosphuga atrata. Next base: position 27,061,862 of record OX155896.1, on the reverse strand, counting down.
GACTAGACAGACAAGACTAGACAGACAAGACTAGAGAGACAAGACTAGACAGACAAGACTAGACAGACAAGACTAGACAGACAAGACTAGACAGACAAGACTAGACAGACAAGACTAGACAGACAAGACTAGACAGACAAGACTAGACAGACAAGACTAGACAGACAAGACTAGACAGACAAGACTAGACAGACAAGACTAGACAGACAAGACTAGACAGACAAGACTAGACAGACAAGACTAGACAGACAAGACTAGACAGACAAGACGCACTTCAGTCTGCCGTCCAGATTGCAGTATCAGACTCCTGCAACTAAGATAGCTTCTTATCATTCTCGTTAAGTAGGGTGATATCCCTATAGCTGTCAGGCTATTCATTATATGAGTCCAGCTGACACTATTGAAGGCGTTTCTTACATCAAACGTAATGAGAGCGCACAGTTTTTTTGTTCTTTGCGTTCCGGAATTTGCTGATTTTGCGATGGTTAGGACGGAAGTTATAGCATCTATGGTAGATTTTCCAGATCTAAATCCATATTGTCTATCCGATAGTCCCGCTCCGGCGTCGAGCTCCGTTTTAAGTCTTCTTAGCAGAAGCTGTTCCAGCAATTTCCCGGCTACATCCAGTAAACAGATAGGTCTATATGATGTTGGCTCTCCGATTGGTTTGTCCGCCTTTCTTATGAGGATGAGCTTTGCTCGCTTCCATTTATTTGGAAAGTTTCCGGCAACTAGCAGCGAATTCATGGTGTCCAGGATGAAATCCGGATGGTGTCGAGCTGTTATTTTTAGAATCTCAGCAGGTATCCCATCTGGTCCCGGGGCTCTGCCGCTTCTAATTCGTTTTGTGGCCAGAGATAACTCGTCGGCATTGAAGAGTGGAATGTTGTTTACATCGGGTTGTGCCCAGTCAAGAGGAGTATGATGTGGGAACAGCACTTCGGAAACTTGGCGAACAACTTCCATTGTCATTAGTAAATCTGGTGAACGAAGCTTTAGATTTCTCTTAACGATCTGAAAGGCATCGCCCCATATGTCCTTCTCTAGGTCTGTACAGAGTTTCTTCCAGTGGTCTTGTTTGGTTTTATTTATAAGTTGCCGTAGTTCCTTTTTTTTTACTTTTATACGCTAAGCTAAGCGCTAGGTTGTTTCCGTGCTCGTTAGTTTTTGCCCTTTGGCGTTGGTATCTTCTCCTGGCCATGACGCATGCGGCTCTCGTAGTCGCGATTTCATCCGTCCACCAGAATGTTGTTCTGTATGTTTTTAGTCCTGCTTTCTTGGTCAGAGTGTCGTCGCATACTTTGCACATCAGCTGGATCAACGTATCGTCGCTTTTTTCGTGGGTTCTTGATAATTCGTGTGCAATACTCCTTTTAATTTTCTCTTCATTTAAATTGATTATGGTCCAGCCAGATTTTGAGCAGTGCTTCTTGTATTTTTCCTTTACGTTTTCCCTTATGTTGTATAGTATATAGCGATGGTCACTCAAAGTTTCATCGTCGAGAACTTTCCAATCCCGGATGTTGCTTGCTACTGAGTTCGTGGTGAATGTTAGGTCTAGGATGGAGCGCGAGTTTCCTCTTTCGAAGGTGTGTTTACTTCCTTGGTTTTGTACGGCTATGTCTAGTTCCGCTGCCCAGTCGGTGACTATATCTCCTCTCTTGTCCATGCAGGGAGATTTCCAGTAGGGAGACTTCGCGTTGAAGTCCCCTGCTATAGTCTTACCCCTTTTATTGTGCTGCCTGATACTCTGGCTAAGGGCTTCAAGATATTCACATAATTGCGTGGTAGTTGCGTTGGGAGATAGGTATATGCTATATATAATGAGATGGGGCAGCTCCACCCAGACGAAACCTGGCCCATGCCCCGTTTTTATTACGGATAGTTTGCTACTCCTCATCCAAATCGCTGCATCTTTTTGTTTGTCCATATTTTTTTTTGTTGGGCCCGCTGATCAGTACTATGTCTGCTTTTAGTTCGGTCGCAGTGGCAGTCAGCAGATCGTGGGCTGCGCGACATCCCATGATATTTATTTGTAGTACTGTTAGCATTTATGTGACCTATCGCGCCTTGCCTCCGACAGCGCCTTCCGGAATGCTGGGCACCTTCCCGTGTTTGCCCTATGACCCTTCTCGTTGCAGACGGGGCAGAATTCGTCTTCTTTGCAATTTTGTGCTGTGTGTCCCTCTTTACCACATCTGAGGCACAGGTTTTGCCGGTCGGGTCCATCACACTCCTTTGCGTAGTGGCCCGTTAGCCAGCATCTGTGACAGGTGATCACATTTACTCGTTCCCACAGTCTGCACTGAACCATGCCCACTTTTAATCTTCCATTTTGTAGGAGTTTTTCTGCAGTTTCCTTGTTTACTGCGATGGTGGCAGCTTGGGACTCTCCATAGGCCGGTCTTAAATTCAGTACTTTTATGACTCCCTTTTGTTCACCTACGAGATTTTGTATTGCATGGTGTATTTCTTCTCGAGTGGTAACAGCGTCCAGGTCTTTTACGTGTAGGGTCACTTCGTTCGATTTTAATCGCACCTCAGCTGTGGGACAATTTTTTGCTATTTCTTCGCTTAGCTCTAGGCCTGTTCCACCTTTGACTTCGAGCACTAGTTCACCAGTTTTCCCTTGTCTTGCTCTGATGATGTCCACTCCCGGTAGTTTTGAGTCCACGTTGGTTCTCACCATTTTTATCAGGTCAGCATAAGGTCTGCCGTCGGCTTTAACCAGCACGGCTTCCATTCTTTTGTTCTTTGGTCCTAGCTGTGTTTTCCCAGTTGCTTCGGTAGTTCGCTTGCCTTTTTTCACCACTTCCGTCCAATTTGTGTCACTCGTCCCTTGCTCATGTTGTTGTTTCTTCTGATGTGGTGTGGTTGGATAGTATACCCGTACCTCTATCTCGGTGTTGGCGAATATGAATTCTAGCGCCTTTTTGGTTATTTGCCAGTCGGCTTCTCTGGGCCGGTGTATAGCTAGCTTATTCCGCTTATTTTGTTCGCTTATCCGCTTCAGCTTCTCCAGGCACGAGTACAGGTCTTTTTTCTCTGTCTCGTCCGTTGGAGATTTCTTAGTAACCATTTGGTACACGTAGCGTTCTTCGGTTTTTATGTCCCCATTTTCGTCTGGCATGTCGATGGTATGTTTGAGATATACCACTCTACCAACCTTTGGTGCCTGCCGTCGCGTTTCCTCGGGCCTTGCATAGGCCTCCGTTAGTGCCCTTGGCACTCCCTGGTCTGGGAACATGTTCTCGTCGACGCACCACACGATGTCCCATTCCGAGGTTGTCGCTAGCGCGTGTCCATGGCCCTCCTTCACTTTTGTGAAGGTTTCGCGCGGCCATTCTTTCCCTGCAATCTCGTCGAATGTCCTGCCGTTTGATATTTGGTCGCGCAATTCTTTTATTTCGTCTTCTTCCTCGGTGGAATTTGTTTGCATGCTGGCGTTGCAGGTCTTTACACGTAGGTTATCTCTCTCCATGTTCGCCTCCCTTGTTTGGACTTCCACGTCAAAAGTTAGCTTCTGGATAGGCTCGAAGCGGTGCTGCTCCAACCAGCTAGAGACAGAATCTCGCGAGAAGACGTTCGCTGACTTCCTGACTCTCGTTGCTAATTCCCTAACTTCTCTTTTGGTACTTGGGCTAGCCGCGATGGCTTTTTCCAAGTCCTCAACCTGTTTCGTCAGAGCCCCGATGGTCTCCACGATGGTGAAAACAATAGGGCACTCCGTTTTCTTGTAAGGCTCGATAGAGTCATCTGTGGAAGGTCTATCCGCCACTTTACGTTTTTTTGTAGCCTCCCCTATGGATTGGCTCCTCGTGTGTCCCAATCTATTTTTTGTTGATTCCCCTGCCGGTCTGTTCTTACCAGATTTGGTAACCAAATAATCCATTGTAGACCCCCTGCCACATGGGATTCTAGATGAAAACGATTGTTTGCTAAACACGTTAAATTAAATTTGCCGGCAGCTGGTTTCGAACCGGGCACTCGCCGATCCGCGGTCGCGCGTTGCACTCACTGCGCCACTAAATTATTTTTAAGGACTGTGGGCTAGCAGAAACATGTTTCTCAATTTACTGTTTTCTTTTTTCCTTCTCTTTCTCTTTTATACCTGACTTTCTTATCACCCCATGGCGACAAAATTTGCACAGTCACAAGCTATATACACAAAAACTTCGAGTTCACTTCTCGTAAAGAAACAACACAAAAAAAAACGACACAGTGAGTCCGGTCTCAAGAATAAAAGTTATATACAAATGATCACACTGCAATTATGAACACAATGGTCATTTGCACAAGTTTTAATTTGGTCTCTATCCACTAAAAAATGCCACTAATCTTAAAGATTTATTTAAGCACAACTGAACGGTCGCAGTCGACGCACTCGTCGCCTGCGACTAGACTGCACCGGTGTGTGCAGCGGCGGTGAGGAAATATCGCGGATTCCTCCCGCGCACCTTCTTGTTATGGAGCGCGCGCCGGTGAGGTACGCAAGAACTTCTGGTGGGAACCGCGAAGAGGCAAAGAGAGTTGATCGGGAACAACCACTTGCCTGCTGGCAGGAGAGGTGCTCAGGCGGCGGAAACGGCGCGTTGACTCGAATCCTCATAACTGATTTAATTCAGTGGATGGGGCGACGGCTGGTCGAGGCGGGATCGTACTTCCTCACCCAGCTTCTAAAAGGACACGGGCCCTTCTGAACGTATCTCCACAGGATTGGGAAAGCCCTAGACAACAGGTGCACATCCTGTGGAGAGGGCGTGCGTGACAACGCGGAGCACACTCTCGTGGCATTTCCGCGTTGGAAGAGGGAGCGACAGGGCCTGGCGTCGGCCCTGGATGGGGAAGTCACGGCCAAAGCTGTAGCGGGTGGCCTCGCTGGCGAGATGGAGCAGGAGGTGTTGGCGGCCTTAAGCCATTTCGCGACTTCAGTCATGCCGGCTAAGGAGTTGCCTGGGTGGGAACAAGGGCGGTAAGGTTTCTCTTTTTTTGATTGTTTTACTTTTGTTGTTATAGTAAATGCTATTCCATAGCATCTTGTATTTTTTATGTAAATCATGTTCTACAATTGAATAAAGCTCATCTGGTGCCCGTTGCGGGAAGACTCGAAGCAGGGAAGACGGTGAGCAGAGGTAGTAATACCATCGTTGGCGGTCCCTCTATCCTTACGTTTCAGTGGAGCCATTTGAAAAAAAAAGACAAGACTAGACAGAAAAGACTAGACAGACAGCACTAGACAAACAAGACTAGACAAACAAGACTGGACACAGACAGGACAAGACAGATAAGACTAAGACTAGACGGACAAGACTAGACAGACAAGACTAGACAGACAAGACTAGACAGAAAGGACTAGACAGACAAGACTAGACACACTAGACTAGAAAAAAAGACTAGACAGACAAGACTAGATAGACAAGACTAGACAGACAAGACTAGACAGACAAGACCTAACAGAAAAGACCTGACAGACAAGACTAGACAGGCTAGTCTAGACAGACAAAATAAGCAGGATTAGACAGTTAGGAGTGGGCAAAAAAATATATAAAACATACAAGACTAGACAAGACTATAGCGAGAAGACTGGACAGACGTACACAGTTAATATAAGACAAGATGGATAAGATGAATAAGATGGACATCACATATTAAACATATTAAACAGATACAAGTAGAAAAAAAATCATATGGTTTTTATTTTATCATTACATGTTTTATTTTCGGTGTATAATTCTAGATTTCAATATAGTAATTTAAATTATTGTTCGTGTCGGCATTCGGCTTTGAATGTAGTATATTCTTGTTGGAAAATATGGCAGTGTTGCAATTATAAATGTGGAATACGAGGAAATTTAATTTTAAAAGCGGAGCGTAAGTAAAACTGCTTATATATCTCTTTGGTTCTTTGTAGTTTTAATTTCCAGTGGAAGTATGTTTCTGTGCTGAGAGTTAAATATGGAGGGCCCTGCCGCTAATTAAAGTTGTTTTATTTGCGAGGACAGAAAATTAATTTAAAGCGGTACAATGGAAATAATAATTTTCCTGATAAACTTATTTAGGACAATAAGGGTCTCATAGAGTACCACTTGGTTTAAATAAATAAAATACTGATTGATCTATACAACGCGAAACGGTACATTTTATTCCCAAAATAGCTCTATAACGTCGTTTTTTACAAATAAATGCAAATTACGGTTTCATTTTAAATATCTATCGATTATGAATGCAATTAAAACGATCCGTTAAGAATGTATTGTTTATTATTTATGCGGAAACTTTTTTTAAATATTCCACGTGTTCATTGGCGTCCCTTGCAAATAAATAATGATCTAGCCTACATAAATAAAAGAATATTTTTTTAACCTGCAGACCCACCGGCAATAAACTTGACTCGGGATGCGAAACAATCTGCAGGCAAACTTTTACTCCGAATAAATAAACAAACTTTTTTAATTTGAATTCCCTCCCTACGCACTTTTTTTTATTTTATCACCCATATTATTGAATAAAACACTAACTGAAATATTTACTTTGTATTATAATAAATTTCGCAAACACATGGAATTTTCGCTTTAATCTATATATTCTATTATTTTTGATCATAATGGGTTCATAAAAATTAACACAAGAAATATTTTTAGTTAGAATTCACCGTTAGAAAATTCATTCTTGGGAAATAAATACGTGCCGAAAAGGTTTGCAAAGTAATAAAAATTGTGCTTTAGCGAAAAATTGCTACTTTTAAATTTTTTAGAGATTGAAGTATGAATAGGATGGTTGCGACCGTCACTACGTGGTAATCCATACTTACACTGAATTGATAAATTCACTATGTTTTAATCACATTTATAATATGTAAAAATATTATATAGGGGAAGAGTGGCATGGAAGAGCCAGTTTTGAAAGAAACGGGAAAAATACAACAGAAAATAAATAATCATTAAAATTTGTAATACAAGTTGTTGTTTATTTCTTTATGTTATAAAACATTTTCCAAAAGCAACAATTTACTAAGACTTCTAACCATTTAAAAGTAGAATGAGATTCGGCTCTTTCATAACACATGAGCATTGAAAGAGCCAACAAAAGTTTTGAAAGAGCCAGAAAAATTACTATTACAATAATTTTCTCTAGCAAATTAAACCACTCTGAGATTAACATATGAGCTATGATTGTCCATTCTGATCAATGCCGAACTTTCTTTGGAGGGTTTCACTTGTAGTACAAAATGTTTCAGAGCTTTAATGAAACATTCTTCATTCATCCATCCAGAAATATTTGTCAATCCAAGAGCTCCTCGTAGAAACACAAAAATTGGTGGTTAAAAACCAGCATCAGCATTAGTGAAAAACAAAGTTGTCACAAAAGTTCCTGAAGTTTTGATCCTCTTTCAGCAATAACTTTACGAGGTTTGGTTACAGTGCTGCAGCCTGTTTCATCGGCGTTAAATATCATGTGCAGGGGAAACTTTATCTGGTGTAAACATCAGTAAGATTTCAAAAAATGTGTGTTCATTTTATTAAAACTAGTTTTTATGGAGAGTGATGTATTTTCGGATTTTCTAACGTCTAATTCTTGGTGTTTGCTCATAAAACCTTTCAACCAATCATCGTTTGCACCTGGAGAGTGCTTCTACTTATTTGGACAAACAGAATTAGCTTCTGCATAATCAAATACCAGTTTTTGGTTTGTTGCCTTGTAAGTCTCTAGCAAACCATCTTGTTCCACAGTAAAAATGCGCTTATTACCTAAATTAGGAGTATGTATTATATACCTTCTTGACTATTTTACTTGTAAGCTCCTGAAGCATTAATGGAAAGGGCAGTTTAATTTATAGACTGGCCTTTCTCGATTACTTTACAGCTTCACAATAGCTTCCTCTATTCTAGATTCTGCGGGTCATTTACGCATCTTTGGTTTCGCTTTTCAGATGATCAATTTTCCAAATAAAATACTTTAACTGTCCATATAATGAATTAATACAAGGCTTGAATGATATTCAAAGATGTGCCTTGGAAGAGCCAGCCATGATCCCTCTTTCACTTTTTCATCACTCTTTCATAGCATATCCTCTCAAGAAATATAATCTCAAAAACTACTACGAAATTAAAGCTTCGCCTACAAAATACATTTTTTGCGTAATTCGTTCAAAAACTTCGGTGTAGATGATAACGGCTCTTTCAAGACATGGCTCTTTCATGCCACTCTTCCTCTACCATATTATTATTCACAGTTATATAAATTTCCACACTTTTCACGACTCGAGTTTCGACTGTTAAAGGTCATTGTCAAGTTGAAATGACTGTTGAAATATTTTTCCCAAATATGTTTTCCACAGAAAATAAAAAGAAATATTGTTTATGAAGCTACTAGAAATCTCAAAAGATCAAGAATTCCTCAAGTCTTTAAAAATAATATAAATGAGCATAATGCAATGAAAAAAGATTTGGTGATAAAATATATAAATTGTGTAATGTTTTCCAAAGATGCAAATTTTAGAAAAAATGTGAAATACTCACACATGCACTTAAAAAGGAATGAAATTTTGCAAGAACTTGCTCAATTTTATGATATAAAACAATTTTGTAAAATTTGATTTTCATTGACACAAATTTTTAAAATTAAAAGAAAATGAAAAATTGATAGTTCCCGAAAATTAAGAATATATCAAATCTGTATTAAGGTAACAAATGAACATAACGCAATGGAATTAGCTCAATTTGTTTATTTTGTGATTAAAAATATTTTGTTCAAAGATTAGTTTTCATACAGATTTGCAGATTTTCAAAGAATGGAAATTTGAAACTTTATAAAAATAGAAAATTGTATATTATCGCGTCGGTTCTATAAGAACTGAACCGAGATACAAGCTTTTTTGCCCTTCCCTTACAAGTAATCCATTCGAACCCGTTAATTCCCGAATTTTTTATCTCGAAATCTTTCTATCCCGAATTGCTCTTTCCCCGAAAATTGTTAATTCCAAAGCTTTAATTTTCAAATTTGGGTTAAAAAAAAATGTTTTTACCACTAATTTTTGTGAAAATACTAATTCTACACATTTTACTCGACTGGAGTTTCGTCTGTTAAAGGTCATTTTCAAGTGACTTTGTCAAAATGACACTCAACTTCAACAACTTTACAAGTTGTATTGTATTTTCACAATAATTAGTGGTAAGTAAAAACATAGTGAATTTTTTTATTCAAAGATTTATTTTGAGATTAAAAACATTTTTATTAAAATTAGGTTTTCATAGACATAATGTTGTAACACAAAAAATAGAATAATAGCCTAGTTGTTACGGTACCAGATTAGTAAGCCTTATAGCTTACTAATCTGGCACCTTAACTGGAAAATATGCAGATCTGTATGAAAACTACATATAAGAGCCCCCTATATAGTTTTTAACGTGGGTGGTGAGCCTCTATTTAGAGAAAGTTTCGTGGAATATATGTCATATCTACATAGTGTCTTATCACCACGTTTGTGCCTTCGGGATTTGAACTCAGGACATATGTCCTAATACATATGTAATTTTAGTACTCAGAACATATGTCCTGAGTTCAAATCCCGAAGGCACAAACGTGGTGATAAGACACTATGTAGATATGACATATATTCCACGAAACTTTCCATAAATAGTGGCTCACCACCCACGTTAAAAACTGTATAGGGCGCTCTTATAGTTTTTAACGTGGATGACGAGCTTCTATATAGAGGAGGTATCGTGGCATATTACGGTTATCGCTTTGCCAGAGTCATGCACAGAAGCATAGTAACTTATCTCCATGCTTGTGTCCTCGGGATTTGAACCCAGGACTTATGGCTTAGTAATCTGGCACCTTAACTACTGGGCTATTATTGAAAATTGTGTGTGGAACTTGTATGTAATTTTAGTATGCCAAAAATGAACAAATGGATACTATGTAATGAGATTTGCAGAATTAACACAAACGGAGTCAATCAGACAATGCCTATATTTGCAAGTCTCCACAATTGCACATAAAGCGTTTAAAACCGCTGCTGCGCTTGACAAAATAAGGCCAAATATCGGTGGTCCTAGGAGCAGCAAGCGAAGGCAAAGGTACAATTTTACACTCCACTATGCTATACTGTAGAACCAATAGTATGGAGAAGCAAACGTATAGACATAAACTATCGTCTATCCAACGAAAACAAATGAGCAACGACGACACAGAGAGCGACAGGAAAATAGCTGTCAGAGCACGGCTGTGCAAAGAATGGCAGAGTAGATGGAATTTGAAAACTAAAGGAAAATGGACGAGGACCCTAATCCCTGAGCGCTGGCAACCCGAACTCACGCGGAAACCTCTCTTTCACCTCTCCCAGATATTAACCGGACACGGTTGCTTCAGGGATTATCTGTATAGGATCGGAAAGGCAACGAGAACTTCTGTCAATACTGTGGTCTCGCAGACAGTGTGCAGCATACTATGTTTGAATGTTACGCCTACCTGTGAAATACATGGGAAAACGAAACACGTAATGAACTAGAACAAACTAGTCTAATCGATCTAATGATTACAAATCTGAACTGCAACGATAACGACAGAATTTGATAATAGATATCTTGACCATGAAAGAAAATTAGCAGTGGGATAGGCTCCAAGCCGAAAATAAGAAAAGAAAATGTTGGTACCTGAACCTTTAATCGCCAATTGTGGAGACGTAAGGAGACATAAGGGCGACATAGAAAAAGACATCTAGGGGTTATACGAGAAGCGGTTTCAAGATGCTCGGGAAGTTCAGGGGGTTCACTTGTCAAATTAACTTTAGGGTGCTTGCTACGCCCCATTAAAAAAGTGTGTGTAAATAGTTATAACGAATGCATTGAGATTTACAAAACAACACAATTTTGAATTTTTGTTTAAGAATTTTCTCCATGATGAATTTTCTTAGGATATACTTTCCCTGCGATAAACTTTTTTCGACCAATTTCCTGCGATCAATTTTTCGTAATCCATAGACATAGAATACATTGAATTAGTGGGATAAATATTCTGTGGATAACAAAATAATTTCGATTAGGGGAAAGTGGTACAAAATTATCCCTGTAAAAAAAGAGATCTAGAAAGTATTTGTGAAATTTGTTTTCTGTAAGGCTAGTATATCCGCCTATAATTTAGTAAGAGTAGAATGTAATTAGTAATTAGTTAATGATGATTTTGTATACCCGGATGTCTAAAATAGTTCCTTGGCTTAGGTCAATATGATCCCTGGGGTCATTTAACCCCACTTTTAAAGTTAAGTAAAATTTAAAATAAAATTTCAAGTGTTGGTGTTTTTAGTGGGAACAGTATTCAGACTTGTTTCATCGACATTATAAATGCGATGGGGAGGGAATTAATATTGCTCGTAAATGCTCTGTAATATGCTATAAAATTTGTCTACAATAGGCTTATTAAAAGCACGGACACGAGCAGCTGAAGTGTCTTTTTCGGAAACCTTACCTGATCTGCCTGTCTTTGAGGAAATTTGATGTTTTATGTTGCTTCTTTCAGCTAATAGATAGCTAGGGGATAGCTAATAGGGGAGTGTAAGAAAATCTTTGTTAATCCGTACAACCCGTTAACCCTTACATCCTGGCTTCCATGTCTCTAATATGTTCGCAGAGTTAAAGCTCCTGTTTTTGCCTAAACACTTGTTTGCTCCCCAAGTCTTTGGCACCTCCAATGGCGTGTATATTCTTCCCTTTAGCTCGTCTTTTTAAGGCCATAATTGGCTCGGAGAATCGCTCACTGGCAGTTTTATACGGCATGCCACGTTTCACAGCATCTAAAGCATTGGCCATGGATATTTCGCTCCAATTTTGGCGCGTAGTTTTTCTTAAATATTTCCTCGGCATTGCAATATTATGGACTGAGTATAGATCCAGAGTCCATAATTATGAAACAACAACCAATAAATATAAAAATGTGGGCAAAATGATACCTTTGGGATCCTATGCCCTTTGGATCATTTTGTCCTCCTACGAGAGGATCATTTTACCCCAAATGCATAACTATAATAAACAACAACTAATTATCTCATGGTATTCATTCACAACAATCAATCATTGCTGATTATATTGTTAAACAACATTGGAAACTAACGCAAACTTGTTTATTACAATATAATTACATAAACTTAAACATCATATTGAATTAATGCTACCTTACATCAAACAACACTATTTTTATTTAGTTTCAGTAAAATCTTCCGTAAAGCTGCCACGACCATTACACTTTCACGGGATGCTAAAACCGTATTGGCGAAGACTATTTTCACTGAAACAACTAAATAGCGGTACTAAATTCGGTACAAAATTTGAGAATCGTTTTATCCCGAGGGATTGTTTTGTACCATATACAAATTGTCATACCTAGATAACGACGAGATGATACAACCTTGTTTCACCTTAAAATTGCCAATTTGTAAATATGGAACACAGAAAAGTATCCTGCCCGGAGTCTAAGTTGTAAATATATATATATATATATATATATATATATATATATATATATATATATATATATATAATATGTTTTCTATAGTCCCAAGCTTCTTAGAATTAAAAACGAAATTGCGTTTCTCTATAAGAATAAGAGTATTTATTTACAATAGTTGTTACAATGATTTATCTTACCTATAAGAATAAGAGAAACAACATTTAAAGTTTCTAACTCAAGTAATAACTAGTTTTACAAATTTATAAATTATTCACATTTCATTATCTGTTGTGACAACTGACGTTTAGTCCGTGTCATCAATTGTCGGTCTTTCCATGGAGCGGCTGATTCACTTAAGAACTTAAGAAAACTAAAGACATCAGTATATGAGTGTCATGTTTTCTTTACATCTACCCCCTTTCCCATCCTCCCCTCCCCCCCCCCCTTGGAATTAGTTTGGTAATATGGAAGAGGTTTGATTCTGTTTTCTTGTGTCCTCATAAATTGAATTGGATAACTTTTTGATTATTTTATATGGTCCAACTCGCAATTCATCTAGTTTTTTTCTAATTAGACGATTCCCATTTTCCACGTATATCATATCTCCTGTATTCATATGCTTTTCTATGTAGATCGAACCGCTTTTTATTATAAATGTGCGATTTAATTGTATTTTCGTCAGCCAATTTTCTATCTCTGTTCAGATCCTCGTCTGCACATCTTAATTTTAATTCATGTGGTAAAAGGTTTACATTTTCGCCTTCCAATAAGTATTTTGGGGCAAACTTTGTGACTGTATGTTCTGTTTCATTATATTTGTCTACACATTTTTGAGCAGTGGTTGTCCATGCTATTTTTCTATCACTTTCATTTATTTTGCATCTTATTTTATTAACTAATGTCTGATTTAGTCTTTCGTTCAGTTCAACTGCAGTAAAAATAATTTTTGTATTTATCTCTTTTAGAAATTGTTTAAATTCTTTGGAATTTATCCCTGGATATTGATCACTCAAAATAATGTTTATATCGTTATCTTGTGCCACTTTCGTAATCAATTTTATAAAATAATTGAAGTTTTGGTTTTTAGATGTTAAAATGTAGGCATATCTCGTAAAATGATCCACTAGAAGATGTAAATATTTCTTTCTTGAACGAGATCCCCCAAAACCTCCAATTGTATAAATGGATACAATTTCAAATGGATATGTTGCTGGACCCAATTGTGACATGAAACCATATTTAGATTTTTTTCTAGATTTTTTTTTATACAGATTTCGCACTTTTCACAGATATTTTTTCTGTTAGCAAAAATGCTTCTTGCTGTATAAAATGGTGTTATTTTATTTAACATTTGTGTTGTTCCTAAATGGCAATATGTAGTGTGTACATCTTTTCTTATTGTTTTACTAAAATCTTCTGATATTAAAATTTTAACTTTATTTTTAAATTTTTATAGTAAATGTCTTATCTCTGTTCTTCAATTTAAATTTATTTATATTATTTTGTAGATCGGTATTTGTACTTTGATCATTTTTTATGTCTCTCAGGTTGATTAGATTAACTACTTTCAGAATTTCATGTGTATTTTCATAAGGTTCTAAAACCGGATTTCTGCTCAAACAATCTGCTTCTTGATTAGATTTTCCTGGATTATATTTTACTTTAAAATTATATTGAGATAAGTAATATGTCAAATCTCCAAGTTTTTCATCCGTTCTAGCCTTTATGTTCAGATTTTCTAAAGGTTTATGATCGGAATATACCAGAAACTCCTTTCCAATAAGCCAATGTTGCCAGCAATGTTGCCAATGTTACCGCTTCTTTTATAGCTATACATTCTAGGTATATTGCTTTTTTTCGTTTTTGTGCGTCATTCAGTTTTTTTGAAAAATATGCTACTGACTTACTGTCTCCATTTTCATCTTTTTGTTTCAGCACAGCCCCTATTCCTTTAATGCTAGCATCTGTGTATATCTCCATTGGTAAATCTGGATCAAAAATTCTCAAAATTGGTTGCGAACAGAGCAATGATTTTATTTTCTCAAAAGATTCTTGACATTCTTCTGACCAGATAAATTTCACATCTTTTCTTAATAAATTGTGTAGTGGATCTAGAATTACTGAAATATTTGGAACAAATTTATTATGATAGTTCTTTCTTGTTTCTGGAATTGGGAAGTTCTTGATAGCAATTAAATAATCTTTGAGTGGTCTGATAGAATTATTTTCTATTATATGACCCAAGTATCTTCTGCAGAATTTTCTGCAAAAGTGCATTTAGAGAATTTGAGTCTAAAACCTTCAATTAGTATTGCCTCCAGTAGTTTTGATAGATGAGATATATGTTCCTCAAAAGTTTTTGAAAAATTCAGGATGTCATCTATATAATTAACTACATAGTCCGAGAGTTTGTGTTTTCTTATGATGTTGCTTACAAATCCTTTGAAAAATAGCTGGGGCTGTCTTCAAACCAAATGGGAGGCAAGTCCATTGAAAATGACCTTCTTGAGTTACGAATGCCGTTCTTTTTTATGTCTTGTAATTTCAAAGGAATCAACCAGAATCTTTGTCTAAAGTAGAAAAATATTTACAGCTCCTAGTCTTTACCATTAAATCCTCAATTAATGGAAAAGGTTGAGATTGGGGAACAACAATTTTATTTAATTTTGTAAAACCTATACATAGCCTAGATTTTTGTTTCTCTTCTTTTTTATATACTATAGTTACTGGAGCTGCGAAAGGGCTGTACGATTCTTCAATCATATTTTTGTTTAAAAGCTTTGCTATTTGATTTTCTATTTCTTGTCGATCTTTAATTGTGCATCTGTATGGACGTTTGTAACAGTATTTATCTACCATTAAGTCAATATGAGCTTCATAATCTTTTACACTACCAATATCATATTTGTCTTTAGCAAATACTGGTTTGTATTTGTCAATCAACTTATTTATTTCTGATTGTTGATCCAGATCTAAATGATTTATTGAAATTTCAAAATCATTAGCATTTATATGCTCATTGAAATTTACCTTATATTTGATTATTTGTTCAATGTTTCCTTGCCCTTTAGGTGTGATATATTGTGTGATCCTTAGATCTTCATTTTGTTTTAGTTTAAAATTCTTGATACAACCCAAACCAATAAGAAAATCGTAATTAAAATTTTCATTATCCACAACAAATATATCAAATATACAAATACATCCATCCATTCAGTGTTACTATACCATTTGTTTTCTTTACACCATTAATCGTCCTCAAATTTACTATTTGTAGATAACCTGTTTTTCCTTTTTTAATTTTCAATAATTTTGCATTAATTAAAGACACATTTGATCCAAAGTCATAGATTCCAGAAACTTCTAAGTTGTCATTCAATAGCCATTTGATTTTTATTAATGGTGGTATTATTAGTTTTTTGGATTTTCTTCATTCAATTCTAGTTCTACTTCTGAATTATTAACAGTTCTTACCTGATCTTTTCGATATTCATATTGTTTATTTTTAAACCAACAATTTTCTTCAATGTGGTAACGTACACCTTTCTTCTCCTTCTCACATATTCTGCATGGTTTTTGTTTTTATATTTTTTTCATTTTGTTTTCTGTATACATATTTTCTTTCTTATCCCAAACATTTCGTTTTCACTAGGTGTTCTAGACCTCTTATTTTATTAAAAATATCTTCGGTTCAAAGTAATCCAAACTCTTCTTACAGTACCCCTTACTGTTAGAGTTGGTTTTACTTTTTTAAAAGCAGCTGTATTCTTTAACTTTTTATAATGTGCAATGTTTTCGAACTCAGATGGCATATTGAAAATCTCCTTGTCTTCCGTCTCAATTGAGGTTATAGTAATGACAATAGTTTTTCCCTCAGGGGCCAATGCCTTGACTATGAATTCAAACCTGAGCTTTTCTATTTCTCTTGAAATATCCTAAAAAAAATGTTGTTTTATAATGTTTTCTATAGTCCCAAGCTTCTTAGAATTAAAAACGAAATTGCGTTTCTCTATAAGAATAAGAGTATTGATTTGCAATAGTTTTTACAATGATTTATCTTACCTATAAGAATAAGAAAAACAACATTTAAAGTTTATAATTCAAGTAATAACTAGTTTTACAAATTTATAAATTATTCACATTTAATTATCTGTTGTGTCAACTGACGTTTTGTCCGTTTCATCAATTGTCGGTCTTTCCATGGAGCGGCTGATTCAAACTTAAGAAAACTAAAGACATCTGCATATGAGTGTCATGTTTTCTTTACATATATATTACTTCAATCAAAGCACCGTAACTTCTATTTAATTTTATTATGGCAGATATATCAATTTATTGCATAAACTTTATGCTTTAATATCTATTTTTTATGTTTTAAACCTTCCCCTGAGTTATTAAATAAAATTATTTTGCTTATTGTACCGCACTATTTATGATTCTGTTTATTCCATACATTTATTTTCGTGCGTAATGATTTTATTGATTTTATTGGAATAATAAATATATTATTTATTTTAGCTCAATTAAGTAGAAGTATAAGTTTTAAATAAGATTTTGTTGTTGTAATGAGTTACAATATGGTATCAATATCTTGAAACAAATAACAATTTTTCTTTAAAACAAAATAAAATTAACATAAATTAATATTATTATTATTTTTATTTGAGCTGTATATCAGCTCGTTTATGATTACCTGGTGTATGTCTCGGCAATTATCCTACTGCAAAAATAAAGGTGCATAGATAGTGCTAGATAGCATATATAGTTTTGTCGGATTAAAAACAAATATTTCTGATGGTCAGAAATAGAATACCACAATATTATATATTTAATATTTTCAGTTTTATTTAGGAAAAGTAAGGGTAATCGAACGAATGTTTAAGCAAAGGGTAGTTCTGACCAATTTTCAATGGAAAGTTTCCATTGTATAAACAGCGCGATGCTCTAAAAAAAAATTATATGTTTGCTTATAAAAGGTACAATATCGACTTTTCACATATCATATTTTTTGTGCAATATCGACATTGTGCGATTTTTGAAATTATTAGTGACATATAAAATATAACACTATAGATTACTTCATAACAAAACTAAATTATTAGATGTCTTGTATATTTTATTAATGATAAAATTGAAGATGGCAATTTTGAATCATTAAAAGTTAAGGAAAGTAGTATTCAGTGAGGGGAAAATGTAAAGTTTTCTTTTTTTGTCGTTACAAAAGTTTCTGGAAACGAAACAAGCGATTCGCAAATAAACATTTTTAAACAGTTAAAAATTGCTGTAGTACCTAATTCTGGTAATGCGAATTTTGATCTACCTAAAAATCTCCACTTTTTACGAGAATCTTTTATAGTCATGGAAATTAAATTGTTCACCTAATTTATTGTTTGAATTCAGTAGGTTAAAGAGGATATAAATAATATTTATTACAAAAATATTGCCTCTGAGAGATAGTATCTGCTATAGTATATTGCAGTTATATTATTTACATGTATTGATATTGAAACAAAGAATAAACATAGAATAAATGTTTATATGTTAGCCATTGCGACAGCTGTACATTGCATTCTTTGCGATTATCTATATCAAAATAATTGAGCGAAACTCGATTTAAATAGATATTATGTTGATATGATACATTATGTTGTTTATGCCATGTTCTTTTTTAGTCTTTGATTTGAATCTCACGGTAATATGAAATTGCACCTGGAGATTTTAGTGTTGGGGCACATTCACCATTTGTTCTATGAGCGGATTCTGCTAGGTAGAGAACCTAGCAGAATCCGCTCATTCCCCAAAAGTTGCCCCTGCAGACTAGCCTTTGCTAATTTAGAACTATTTCTTTGGATGTAGATAAATTACAATTTTCTAAACCAAATTCTTTTTGTTGTCTTTACTTCTCCTAAAAAATGTTTCCAATTTAATTTAAGAGTATGATGTTACATGTTTATTAGTGTGGTTATAAAACCGAATATATTAAGTATCATGAACGGCAAGAATAATTTGAAAATTCTGCTAATAGCTAAAACTAAGTCAAAAAAACTGGTCTTTTCTAGGCCATAACACTGAGTATATTTAATATCAAGAATCTAACCGTTCTTGACATAAAATATACTCAGTGTTATGATATAGTTTACCGGTAGAAGACAGTGATTAAAAATTAAGCGAATAGTTTTCAAATTTGACCAAGGAGAGCTTTAGTTTCAAAAGTAATATATTATGTTATTTGAATTATATTACTATAATTAATTGACAAGGTACGAATACGTACTTGTAGAATAAACGTAATTAGTTTCATACCTAGGCAATAATAAAATCAGTTTTACGCTTTGCTCTTCTTCGGCTGATCTAAAATTATAGAACATAATCGTAATGAAACAATCTAAATTATCAAAATATTTAATATAAATCAGCAAAAGATTTGCAGTTGCACAAATAAGAAATTAGCAGTTGGGGGTTGATGGTGCAAAAATAGAAATAATTGCTAAAATTTGGCATAGGAAAAATTATATAAAATCATGTTTGCGTAAAAAGTGGGCACACATAAACATAAAATAAAACATGAAATATTGCGTACCGAAGATGATGATACAATAGAAGTCAATTCTACTAGACATATAAGGTTACACAGACAAGACTAGGCATATAGATTAAATGCATAAAACTGGATGGAGAAGACTATTTTAATTTTTTTTTTGAGGGACGTAGCTGGCGGTTATACACCTAACCAGACAAGTTCCAAATTTAAATTTTATTGGTTGGACCTTTTTTTGTCCTATGAGAAGGACCGCCTCAGTTTTCTCTGGCGCTAGATTGAGGCTTTTGGATTTCATCTAGTTATTTATTTGCTCTATAGCGTGGTTTGCTGTCTGCATTAATCCTTCTTCTTTTCTGGCTGTTACCACTAGAGCCAAGTCGTCTGCAAAGCAAATCATTGTAGCCCCCAATGGCAGTCTTAATCTCAGCACATCGTCATATAAGACGTTCCACAAGGTTGGGCCTAATGTCGATCCTTGTGGAACACCGCTGCTGATGCTTCTCTCTTCCGTTTTTCGAGCCCCTTTTAGTATTAACTTTCTATCGCTAAGGTAGCTCCTCACCATGCATAGTAGATACGGTCATATACCTCTTGATATTAGGCCTTCCATGATCTGCTTCCAGCTAGCGCTGTTAAATGCGTTTCTAACATCGAAGGTTAGCAGCGCACACAGTTTCCTTGTTCTCTGCGTGCCAGACTTCGCCATTTCGGCAATCTCTATGACAGATCTTAGCGCGTCAATTGTGCATTTTCCCTGCCTGAAGCCAAATTGTTTTTCTGACAAACCATGTCCAACCTCAAGTTCTCCTTTTATTCTGATTAGCAAAAGTTGCTCTAAGAGTTTTCCCGACACATCCAGTAGGCAAATAGGTCTATAGGGTGTGGGATTCCCTATTTCTTTGTCTCCTTTCTTGATGAGAACGAGCTTTGCCCTTTTCCATCTGGCCGGAAAGCTTCCCGTTGTGATACAAACAAAACTATCTTAAACAAACAAGCCTAGACAGGCAATTTTGGCTTCACTAGACAGTCAATACTAGACAGACAAATTTGAACAGAAAAGATTAGTAGAGTACATTAGACATTAGACAGAAAAGGCCAGACAAATAAGACTAGATAGTCAAGCACTAGGTAGACAAGACCTAATAAAATGTATTAAGCTTCTAGAAATGAAATTAATAGTTCTTCTAAATTTGTTATCAATTAAGTATTTGAAATTTATTGGTGTAATTTCTCTGTTTTCATCTTTTTTTATACACAATAAGGACGGAAATATTAACAGGCGTAATCCAAATTTATTCAACGAAAAAGTCAGCGCAAAACAAAAAAAAACTTCCATTCTTTTGATTAATTGTCTCGCAATGTGTACATTGAAAGAGACTGAAAAAGCTTTAGTAATGTCCAATCGCTAATGAGTCAGTGACTTGTGAAAAAAACATCTTGCGTTTGTATGTGTTTTTCCTTTCAATTTTTAGTTTCTTAATAAGTTTTTTTTATTATTTCTTTTTTATTTTTTCTTTATTATTCCTTAATACGTTTTTATTTTTTTAACTCGCACGCAATATACCGTGTTAGAGTTTTATTTTGCTTCGGATTATCCGTCCCTGAAAACTCAAATATCTTCATTATTAATTTCAACAAACAAGATTTAAATTCCGTATTCTTTACAGAATTAAATTTTCCATTAACATGATGCTATCAAAATAAAACCTTTTTCTCCGTGTCTGTCATTATTTCTATTTTTTTTTACTGTTTCTGGGGTACAAATGAAAATGCTTTCTTTTGTGTCAGATTCAACGTCTATTTTTGAGCTGGCTTTATACTTCGGTGCGCTGTTTGTTATGATAATTACCCTTTTCCCTTGAATAATATAAATACATACAACAATATCGCAGTGTGATTTGGTATCTAAAAGCTCGGAGTTTTATGCTAAAACACTGGAGGGAATGGGTTATGATAGGAAGTAAAAAAGAAGAAGCAACGGTTTTAATGTTTTTCAGTTCCGTGGCTTGAATAAAATTGCATTAGCGTTTCACTACAGTGTAACAGAAAAAAACGTACTAAAGTAGATAAATTGTAATAAATTTTAGGTAAAATGATGCCAAGGAAATTGATAAGCTTTTTACTACGCCGTCGCGTTTTCCAGCAGAGTAAACAAGATTTATTAAAATTGTGTTGTCGTTGCTCTATATTTTCATTTACTTATTTCGTAGTTTATATGCATGTTCTTAAATATGAACGATTGACATCACACAAACTTCCATATAAGCTTACATTATATCCTATATTTTGCATATGATTCTGCATATACATATACAAATTGTCAATTTGCAATACAATTTCATTACAAGAATTGACCTCTTAATAATCCTAAACTAATTTATACAAAACTTACATTATAATTTTAGAAAACAACATAAAAGTTGGAATTGCATTAAACATATTTTTTTCTAATTACACTCTTACCCTTAAAAACGACGAAACAGGCCCGGATAACATACAAGGAGAATTCCTAAAAGTATGTGCAAAATAAGTATTCAAAATAAGTTATTTCCTCGACATTATAACAAATCTCTTCAACGTCATCTGTAACAGCGGAAACATCCCCAAGGATTGGCTATACTCAACCTTCACAGCCACCCCCAAAACAACTAATGCGAAACACTGCAAGCAGCACCGCTATTAACCACACTTACTAACCACTTATTAACCACATAGGAAAAGTGTTCATCAAAATCATCGACAAAATAATTTACAACAAATGCGAAATAAACATCTCACAGCCACAATTCGGTTTTCGCGATGCGCTAGAGAACCGATTTTCAGCATACAGATTCTCATGCAGCGATGCAGAGTCATTAACGAAGACGTACAGCTATGCTTTATACACTTTTCGAATGCATTTTCCAACGTTAGGCACGACAAACTCATGAAAGTGCTCAGAAAAACAGGCATTCATAACAAAGAAATTCGAATATTAGTCACGCTAGACTTGAATAGCTTAGAAACGACATAATTATAAAAAAAACAAGTGTGGCAAGATTGAAGCCTATTGCCTCTCCTGTTTAAGTTGTACTTCGAACAAGTCTTTCGGGAAGGGTTTTGAAATGTGGACATATCGCCGCATACTTCGAATACTATGCTGATCTACTATTCCTACTAGGCCGATCATAAAATCAATGGGGATGTCATACAAAGAATTTGTAAAGAGAGAGAAGTATTTTTTAAGTTATTATGTTTCAAACAAGAACTATCAAAATATTATTTTGGAACCAAATGGTAAACTATATCATTTATTAATTTTAGTTACAACTAATCCAAATACCTCACGCTCAATTAAGGAATGGATTAATAATTACTAATAATAAGTATTCGCAAATAGTTGAATACTATTTTAAACAAGTTGAAGCATTGAGAGGATACCTAACATTTAATTTTTGTGCTACATTATTTTACATTTAAGTTTACATACCATATTTTCTCATTAAATTTACAACTTGATTAAGCGGGTCCTTGAATATTTTCATTTATTTTGTATTTTCTCCAAATAATTTGTTAGTTGCCAAATTTCGTAAATAAGAAGTGCAATACTATAAAATTTGTAGTACGACATTTGACGTCAACTAGAAAGCATTTATATACAATGTTATTGTACAGATTTCTTGAGTAACGGAATAGTAATGGAATCAAATAAGAGACGAAATCGAATTTTGAGATTGTTTTCGATTCTGAACAAGAAAATACCTGGTTTTGGTTACTACCCTGGCTACTATTTATACTGCACTCTGTAGGGCAGTTCAAATCCAAGCAGTTCATTCAGGAGTTACCTAACCAAAAAATAGCAGATAGTGCATAGTATAAGATAGTCTATCTGAACCTGGCTTTACTCTCAGTGGTTCCCAAGGGATCGGTTCTCTCTCCTCTGTTATTTTGACTTTACACGATTAGCCTCGGTTAATATCTCAAATGATGTAAATTCTACCAATGCGCAGATGACACCCAGATAGTATATACCTTCTAATAATACACAACCACACTAATACACTTCAAGCAGAAAAAGACATTACGATTTGAGCTCTGTAATTGAATTTTCTAAACACCACTCACTTAGCATCAATCCACCAATACTCAAGTCATATTCTTCGCTAGCAAACAGAGTCAACAACTCAAATATAGCATGGAAATAGACGTAGAAGAAGAAAAGTTAGCAATAGAAAAAGGATCTAAAATTCTCATCTTATGTGTCGAAAACATGTATCGTGTTGACCACAGCCTACCTCCGGCTCTGGTTAAAACTACTTTGTTCTGCAAGAAGTTTCCTTACGAAACACCTTAGAAAAAAGCTAGTGGAAAGTTACATCCTTTCACTTTTCACTTATGCAGTCACAGTCTATGGTAGTTATATCGGGTTCGAAAAGAAGCAGCGGATACAAAGGGTTCAAAATAAATACATACGGTTTGTCCATGGCCTGAAGTATAGAAGTAGAATACCAGTTGTAATAAAAACATTATGGAAAACGATGGAACAGGTCAGAAAGTACTATGTCCTATGTTGCTTCAAGAGTATCATAATAAACAAATAACCAGCATACATGTATAATAAAATAACATTCATAACAGACGTGCATGTGCATAATCTCAATGTACGCAGCAAAGGCTTACTCCTCTTTGATATTCTCCTCATATAAAAAAATAAAAAAAATCAACGGACTAAACGACACTATTTGGTTACCGGTCGTTAAACCATTTAAAAGGATAATAAATAAATTAAACACAATATGCTAATAAACTCTATCAACGACCTAAACCTTTTTCTTGAGTTGTAGGAAATCCAATTTGTAGATCTGTATCAATATAACAATTTAATAATTTTAATTTAATAATCTTTATATAATTTTAATAATTTTGAAATATGAGGAATAAGTCAATATACCATTTTCTTAGTTCATAACTTTGGTTTTTAATACAGTCGCAAGTTCACAGTGTGTTATTTAAGATCTTACTGAGACTTATACATATATGTCATAAACTTTCAAAATTAGCATTCAAAAGAGACAAACATTGAAAATGAAACATTGCATGTGCAATGATAACATGTCTCAGAGCAACTATAGAGTTGCTGGGCTATCCTCGCTGTACCTGATAGTAGTAGAGATAAGTGAGAAGCGAGTTGGGAATTTCGTTGGGAGTATAGAGTAAAGAACGAAAACCATGAAAACCACGACGGAGATCGAAGACCGTTGAATCAGTTGAATCCATTGACTCTATAAACAAGCGATGAAGAATGGATGAAAACCTAGGGAATTATTTCTGGCTTAAGACAATCCAGGCCTAATATATTCTAATATATTCTTCCTAATATATTCTAGGCCTAATAGGGCTGGAAATTATTATCGAGGAACTGTTAGCTAGGACATTTGATTTGCAAGCGGCAATAGCCTGCTTGTCAGATGTGATCGTAGTAACAGTCTCGGTGGCACGTTTTTTGTTGTAGGAGATGGTCCCTGTAGATCCCTGTATGTGAAGGGGTGGAAGATATTGCTATTATTAACACATTTTGTAAAACGTTGCTTATACTAGATGCAAGGTACAATAATCATAAATCATAATATTATCTAATAATCATAAGAATATTTTTTAAATGATGGGTTATATCATGCATTACGTTATATTTTGACATTTATACTGATGATACTCGAAGAAATTTGATAACTCTCAGAATTACTAAAAAATCTCTCCAACAAATTTTATGGGAGACTTATATTGAGACGCGAGACAACAGGTCTCGTTTGGAATACCGTTATACCATCCAAACCACGATTCTACCGCTAGTTCCTTATTACATCCTTTACGGCTACTCTTTCCTTAAGGGTACTTGAAGACATGGGCTTACATGAATTAGCCACATTATTATTCATCTATTAATATAACAACTATAAAGATAATATTCAATACGAACTAGAAAATGAAACAGCACAATTGTTCGAACCCAATAGTTTTCTTTCCTCGATTGATAATTCGTAAATTGTACAATCACAAATCCGTTGTATCTCGCCTACTTCCTTAACTTCGGGTTGATATTTCTTATCTTTCAATAGTAATTCTTTAGAGAATCTCAGGATTCAAATCGGCTTCAAGAACTGCATTTCTGTTTGGCACAAGAACAATTCCCTGAGGCGGGGGTTTGTAGGTTGTCAGAAAAACAAAACTTTGTCAAGCGAAGGATCTAAAATTTTTGACATTTATCAAAAGAACAGTTTTAGATTCTTTTTGACCAACTTTTCTCTAGGAAAGAAACCAAAACCCACATCCCAGCGCCTGGGTTGAATTTATTCAACGAAGAACTTTATAAATTTTCAAAATAATTGTAAATCCATCGATTGGAACTTTCCTTCCGGAGAGGTAGACTCCTTAACTTAACTCCTCAGATTTTTTAATGAAAGTTTCCTGTGCCAGTAATTCAGCATTCCCCCTATTAAGCCCAAGCATCATAAACCTTGGACTACAGTGGGAATTAGAACAGCTTCTAAAAACATGCGGTCCTTGATGTACATTAAAAAGTTCACGGTCAACCCTAAAGTCCTTCAGTACATATCGCAATACCGTACTTTACACATCAAAATCATCAAACTGGCTAAAAAAGTTTACTTTCAAAATCGCCTCTCAACTACTAATAAAGTCGCTACAGAGGCCTGGTCAATAATAAATGATCTGAGAAATAAATCTCGTTCACCAAACCAAACTTATCCTGATCCAAATGATTTGAACAATTATTTCCAAAATGTAGCCAAAAATATAACAACTATTATATCTTCAAAGAGCGACCCTCTTTCCTTCCACGCTGCCTCAAATTTGAATTCCAGTAGTTTCTTTTTAAGTCCTGTTGACAACTCGGAACTATCACAAGCCATTACAGCTATAAACAGTAAATCTACATGCAGCACTGATGGTCTACTGGTTAAAGTATTTCTAAACCTTCCTCTTGAAGCAATGAACGCCCTTTCCCATCTAATCAACCAATCTTTCGAGAATGATGTTTTTTCCCCCAGTGCCTGAAGACAGCAATCATTATCCCTCTACATAAAAGTGTTGATAAGGATAGCTGCTGCAACTTCAGACCAATTGCTTTACTACCTGCTCTATCAAAGATCATAGAGAGGCTCGTCAAGGTACGCTTGATGGCTTTTCTGACCAAATATAGCATCATAACATCGAATCAGTTCGGATTCTTACCCAGTAAAAGTTCGAGTGATGCCATATTCTCTGTTCTTAGTGATATCTACCACAATCTTAACAACAAGCTTTTCACAGCAACTGTTTTTTGTGACATTGCCAAAGCCTTCGATAGTATGAACCATGAGATTCTACTAAAAAAATTGCATTTATGGAATTCGGGGAACTCCTCAGGTATGGTTCAAATCCTATCTTGGCAATAAAAGGCAGTTCGTCAGGGTTAATGACTACTCTTCCTCCTGCAGAGCGGTGGATGTTGGTGTCCCTCAATGTTCCGTTCTAGGTCCAATTCTCTTCCTAGTATTCATCAACGATATAACTAATTTAAATATCTGCGGAAAAATTTGTCTCTTTGCCGATGATACTAGTATCACATGGTCCAAACCTAACCTGCCGCTTCTCCACTCTACTATATCTAATTACCTGCATGTCATGGTACATTAAGTCATGGTACGATTCTAACTGTCTAGAATTAAGTACTAAGAAAACTGTAGTCCTATCTTATAAAGGTACTCTCCCGCCTCTTATACTAGACAACAACGTCAATAACCCTGTTGACTCTATTAGATTTCTGGGCCTTAACATTGACAATTCACTCAAATGGACGTCGCATGTGGTGCTCTTAACCAAGAAGCTTTCTTCTGCTTGCTTAGCAATTAGGTCTATTTCCAGAGAGCTAAATCTCCATACTTCCAGATCTTCTTATTTCGCTCTTTTCGAATCTCAGCTGCGATATGGCCTTCCGTTCTGGGGTCACTCCAACCTTCTCTAACTTGAATCTTTATTCAAGGTACAAAAGAGAGCTATTCGCTATATGTTCGGTTTGAGTAGTAGAACCCATTGTCAACCCTACTTTAAGAATTTCAAAATTTTAACTCTCCCTTCATTATTTATCTTCGAATCTGTTAGCTTAATGCATAAACACATTCGTGCTTTACTGGAGAGACCACAACGCAAACACAGTACAAGTAACTTGGATCAGGGCATTTATCTACCCTTACCTAGATCAGAACTAATAAAAAAATCTATATTCTACAACGCGAAAAAAATGTTCAAACAATTACCTATCCACCTAAATTCTATTACCAATAACTCCAAATTTCGTTCCGCCGTCAGTCATATTTCCTAGAACGACCTTACTACACTACGGCAGAATTCTTCGGTGATCACTAGTTTTTGGATTGCACGCACACCTATTAGCCTCAGCTAGCCTCACTCAACGAGTACAAATTCTTTACGAAATCTTACTTGAAAATTATTGTTATTTATTTAATTGTTTATTTATTTATTTCTTTATTTTTTTACGATATGTATGTATTTATGTATGTATGTACTTTTTTTGATATGTTATGTTTTAGTTTTTAAGTGACTTATTTATTTGTTTTTGCCTGTGCTTTGTCCACAGAAATCATGTATGAAATCATGATTGACAATAAAGCAATATTATTATTATTATTATTATTATTACAAATGACGTCTCTAAGACGTCATGTATATCTGATAAGATCACATGTATATGGACACGACAACGCGCATTTTATTCGTATGCCAAGGGGTTAATGGCGATGTTAAGCTTTCTACAAACATTTTTATACCATGTCGGTATGATAACTTAATCATCATATATCATTTAAAAATGATCTAAATTATCATATAGTTATTACAAAAGAAATAAGTTAAAATTATTTTATTAACTTCTCAATTATAGAAGCTTTAATAACTTAATGTTGAATAGGCTACCAATGAGAATTGGATTAATGGAATATATTAAGGTAACATCTAGTTTAAATTACAGTGGTTTTCTGTAATTAGAATAAATTAGAATTGCATATCAAATCATTTTAATTTTGCATTATTTATTATATTTTGCGGAATTAATATCATTGGAAAACTGAATCTATGAATACGTTTATTATCTAAAACTATTTTGTTGATTATACAATTAATTATGTACTTATTAATATGATTGTTAAAACAATTTATTCAATTTATATTTTAAAATTATTAAAAAATGGCTTGTATTATTGTGACAAGCAGTGACTATATACACACGCTATATACACCTCCTAGAGTTGCTCTAACAGTATTGGTGGCTGAAGAGTTTGACAAATGCCATCCCAAACGATCAATCTGGAGGACGATTAAACGATCGTCTAAGTTCGATGAACTGTTTGTGATTTGGCGTTTTAGGAAAAAAGTTATTCTTAAAAAAAGTTGTGCATTGTCTAAAATACAACCATCAGATATCAATTTTACTAAGGAGTAAAGTACCTTTATTTTTGAAAATAGCGAGAATTGTTATTAAGAAAAGTTGATCACAATTGAAAACTATTGTCAGATATCCAATATTATCCATCTGCCATAAGAAAACAGAGTTTGGTATTTTTATAACTTCTCTGTTAGTATCGATAATTTACGTCTACAGATAAACAATTAATCTAGGCTGCCGTCACAAATTCTGTACAGTACCTACCTAACCATTTGTGTATAGAATTTGTGCAAAATCCAAATTATTTTATTTCCAATTATTTAATCACGTATTAGCTAACTAACTTGTTTGTCTTTTCATTTTCAAAATAAAATATTATGATATGTATGCATTAAATATTCAAATGCTATAGAACACTGTTACAGAACATATTAAGAAACCGAAAGGTTATCATGTCATGTTTTTCAATAAAATATCTGATGTGTAATTTACAAAATTTATTTACATTATCGAAAATTATTAAAGATCGTGTTTCATGCCGGTTGGATAATATTGTATATATGACAGTTATAGTTTTGAATTATGATCAACTTTTTTTATTAACAATTGTCGCTATTTTCAAAATAAAGGTAATTTACTCTTGAGTAAAGTTCATATTTTTTGACAAACCTCGTATAGGACCTAAAAAAATGATATGTGATGATTGTATTTTAAGGTTTAGACCATACACAACTTTTTTTGCAAAATAACTTTTTTACTAAAATTAATAATAAAAAAGTTTCCCATACGATTCCGACTTAATTGGACACATTGTATATCCATATTTATATATAGGTACATATATATAAATTTGAAATATATTTGTCAATTTAAACCATTTTACAAACACAAAACGCTAAGATAAAATGAGTTCTTGTTTGAAATGATCTTCAGTTTGTTATGTATCTATCAAAGTTGAAATAAGGAAAATAACGAACTTAATAAAGCAAATAAAATTTTGTGGGATTTACTCGGGCGAGTAATAAAGTGCGGTGATCTTAAATTCTGCGGATTAATAAGGGATAACTGGCAAAGGCTTTTAGTAAGACAGACAAATTAAGAGGCGGCTGCTGGAGCTTAATAAAGCCCGCTGTAGTTTTTTTCCCCTTAGTGTTCTTTCTCTGTCACAAGGACTTTTACACATTTTTTAATATAATTAGAAAATGTAAGCGTATTTTGACATATTACATTTACTTACTTAATCCGTAGGTATTTTAAATAGAGTAATATAATACTGCACTATTTTTTTATACAAATTATTTAAATTTGGCTGATGAGGCTAAAAAATAAGATTATATTAAATAGGGTAGGGTAATAATAGACAAAGCAGAACGAGGAAATTTAAATCAAAATTAACAAAACTTTTCATTAGAATGACAACCCTTTTCATGACGCCAAAAAATGCCTAAATGAGATTAGGTGAACAAGAGTGGATTAAATAGGCTAAGATAAGAATAAACTAGTTAGTCTAGATGAAAATAGATAGGCATAGACCAGGGTCCACAAAACCTTTGATTATTCCTTTGATTTAGCTATACAAATTCAGAGATTAGTGGAAGTTTTGATATTAAATACCTTTAAATCTATTTTAATGAAAGCTTTTGATTAGAAATTTTCACGGTAGTATATTTTAAATAAACATTTACAATTAATCACGCAAGACATTTATATTTCTTTAGTAGGAGATCACTATACATTTTATTAGTTTATTAATTCATAAATAATTTCTTGTTTTTTTTAGTGATATATCGGTTTAAATATGAGTCGAAGGCAGATACAATCCAATTAGGAATCTCCAAATGGAACGCTATATTAAAAACTATCTTAAAAATATATTCAGAAATAATTTCATTTTTTCCAATTTCTTTTCCCATGTTTCTTTTAAAAACCAAATTATATAGTTCAAGCTTATATTAACATGTGTACTTTGTCGACATTGTAATAATCATTAGCATAACGTGTTTACTTTGTTGGGGCTCATTTAATTTGAAATATAGGCGGCCAATCTACCAATCTTTGAGGACGCCACTTGCAACAGTATTTAATTTAGTGTCTACATTGTATTTAGATACTATTAGAATTTAACCGGAGCATTTATGAATGTTTCATATAACATAAAAATTATTTTGCAAAATGATAGATATAAATAAATTATTGATTATTTAAGTCAAATTTTCGTAAAACTAGAGCTCATGTCTTTTATGTTTAACTCGATTACTAGTTAAGCTACGAACACGAAATTGAGTATGTAGAGTATGTAGCTGACCAGGCTAAATGTCTGTATGCGTTGGTTTCCGGTACACTGATTGCCTCATGGTGCAGCCTGGTTTATTCTGTACCAAAACATCCAGGAAATGGAGTTGTTGATGCTTCAACGACTCATGCGACAAAAGACTATCTGACCAGCCTAACTTACCACAAGAATTGTAGAACATACAAGAAACTCTTTATTCAAACGGATATCCAAATAGCCTAATTTCCAAAGCTTTCTGTCCAACAGAGTACCGTAATTAAAGAACTGACGAACGCCAGAAACCCGCCAGCACATCATACCTACCATATATTCATGGATCAACTGACATGGAATTTAGGAAATAGCCTGTGGAACATGTAAACGAACCCATATTGGACGTACCAATAGAAAAATATCGGCTAGGATTCAAGAACATCCAGTTTCAGTCAGACTCAAAGAGAAAGTTTCATCCGCTCTTGTCCAACACCCCAACACTGACCACTGGATAGATTTCAGAAACTCAAGGACTCTTGCACAGATTTGTCACGAAATGTCACGGGTATACAGTAAAGCCAAAGATATAAAAAAAAACGAGACTAGACTAAAAGAACTTGAGACATGATTCCTTGCAACTCCCCACAGCATGACGATTATATCCACCCTCAAAATGCAATCTCAGACATCCCATATATACATATATATATATATATATATATATATATATATATATATATATATATATATATATGTATATATATATATATATATATATATATTTATATATATATATATATATATATATATATATATATATATATATATATATATATATATATATATATATATATACGACAAACAGGACGATCAAACAAGCGAACCAAAGCACCGCATACAACGCGCATAACCCGAAGCCATTATTTTATTCATTCATACAGGCAAAAATATTTTAAGTTACAGGAACTGTTTATTTAACTTTCCTAAATTTTACGCCTTAAATCAAAGATGATCACGATTACGAACATAATAATACTTCACATCATTCCTTAATGATGTGGGATTTTCATTATCACCTGCTGTAGAGAATAGTCTTTCAACATATACTAATTTTGCCATTGTGTTGTATAAATCCTTGGCCATCTTGGAAAGAGTGGGAAAATCGCTTCATGAGACCACCACTCTAAAACATTCTCTTCTCTTTTCAATAGTAAATACTTATCAAAATTAGTATTACTTTATAGCCTCATGTTTCATTTCCTTGCCCCATTCCATCGTGTCAACTGTCTAGATTTTATGTCGAGAGTCTAAAATTAACACAAATAAACAAAACTAAACAAAATCAAACAATAAACCCATTTCCATTTTCGAATATGCTTTAATATTTTATCTCTTAATGCTTGAAAAGCAATCAAGAAAGTTTCATCCACGACAGAGCGGCTTGTCTTAATATCTAATTCATAAACTGCTGACTCAATTCCGGATATAAATAAATTAAGGTCTTTGAAATATCTATCTATAATTTTTTTTATATAATTATAAAAATATCTCTCATAAAACCATATAATGTCTATTTATTTACTCATATACCAAAATGAACCAAAATGATAAAATAAACACATTATTGTATGCGAAGGATGAAGAATTATTTTAATCGTGCATAAAAGTCCAAAGTAAATCAAATGCAGTTTCATTTTTAAAAGATTTCTGTTCGGTTTTGCTATGGCAACAACTCGCGTCACTATACAAAAAATATAGACGTGGTGAAAATAAAATTTCTGAGGTATATTAAAATTGAATTTATTTTTCCCATTTTGAATCAAGAAGTCTCGACTTCTCACATTGGATTTATCCGACTCCTAAACTAACCATAACATCTATCCTAACCATAATCTAATCTAGATTAAATTTAGGTTAACCAAGATTACATCGACAACGACCAAATATTGTTCATCATCCGTCACACTGCGTTTTTAATAGTTGGCAATTTTTTCCACGGAGGCTCTGAACGTTCTAACCGATTGAGTCAGTGATTTGATGTATGTTGTCTGTCAAAATTACAATTCTCATAACAGTATCGGTAAGAAACAATTATTTCTTTGTAGATTCAACAGTATTTCAAGATGCTTTGTAGATAAAATAATGAATAACAAACGTGTGTAAAAGGCTGCTGTGCACTCATTGCGATGCCATCTTGCATTCGTCTCGTGCTTTAAACTTCGCAACTCATGCATAAAAGCTAGGGTTCCAGCGCATCCAGCAAACGGGCCCGCCCAAGACCTAACCCGCCTAAACGGTACAGGTAGACAGCACGACAACGACGACATCGTCATCGATTCGGTTTGGATTTGGCGTGCGCGTGGATTTCAACTGTGCCGGGCGCACTGTGCCGGGAATCGCCTCGCGATCCCCGCTGGCCCGCTTGAACCACCGTTCGGCAGCTTTACTTCAGAGCATTGCGCGAAATTCGCGATATTCGTGTTCGGTATAGGGCCGGAAACATCGCATTTGAAATACGTGGGCAAACTCAATTCGTCGCCAGCCGGCCTGAAAGAAAAAAATCTATCGGTCGCGACGGGCGCGGACTACAAGGTAGACACCAGGTGTGGGCATAAGCGGTAGCTCCAGGCCGAAGCCCGACTTTTCGCGTCGACGTGCAGTTTTGGAGGAGAAGGCGTTTTTGGCTTGGCTGCTTTTGTTTCCAGTCCGAAACAGTCTCGCCGGGTAAGTCCGTAACACGCAGACTGGCTACCTCGGCCCGAGCGTCGAAACCTGCGTTTCCATGCAAAAAAGCATTTCGCACCAGTTCTCCCGGTGCGAGCCCTCTCTCCGCGGTTTTCTGTGCAAAAACCGAAACCGCATAACCGTTATAAAAATCCGCGGTTTTCGGTTTTATCTAAAGAAAAAAAAAAATACATTGAATTAGTGCTCTTTCAAACATTGCAAACTGTTGTTGCAAAAATGGCAACCATCGATATAACAATCGATATATAACCATCGAATATGTTGTTCGAGCAATTTCAAAATCTGCATTTATTCGGAAAGCAATAGCTGGCCGATTTCCCAACCAAAACTTGCCAAAATGTTTTTCAGGTGTTATGATCTTAATTAAAAAGGATTTTAAAGTTTCAAGAATTAAAAGCAAATGGACAAAAAATAAACTCTAGATGAGTGGACTAGTTTGAGACGCCGAAGATACTTAAACATTAATATTCATGGAGAAAACAATTTTTATTTCAATTTAGGCTTTCTGCGACACGAAGGAGCTTGTTTTGCAAATAATATCGCAATAAGTGTTGAAAAACATTTAGATTCATTTACATTTAGAAACATTTAGTATCAGTTTCAGACGACGATGTAAAAAATTTCGCAATTGCGGTTTTTAGTCGCGCTTTATCACAAGCTGTCCCTTCACCAAAACATTAATTTTTTGCGCTATTTGTAAAATTGCGAAAACTTCAGCGGAAAAATCACCGCGTGTTCCCGAAATTCGACCTAGATGAGCAAGTTGAACTTTTCGGCGACGTCGCGATGCCGCTGTCAAAGATTTTGCAACGCGCTTTTCACAAGCTTTCCCTTCCACAAAACGTCAAACTTGTTTTGCTACCTAGAAAATTACGAAAACTACGTCGCAAAAACCAGCATTAGGAAATTGAACTTTCCGGTGGCGTCGCGACGCCGATGTCAAAGATTTCGCAACGCGGTTTTCAGTCTCGCTTCCAGACCACGTTTTGCTCTAACAAAACGTCGAATTTGTTGCTGCAGCTGCGACATTTCGAACAAACAAATGCAACCAGTAGATCCTCGGTAGATCTAACTTTGACGTGCCGTCGCGGCGTTAGTTATCGAGCGATTTCAACGCGGTTTTCAATTTCTGGTTGCAAAAACCTCAATGTTTTGAAGATTGAGTCTGGGATTTATTGCCGTGGGATTATTAATGAGTAAGATACTACACATAATGATGCCCGGGTAATTAAAAAAATGGTACAGATTGTCCTGCTGAACCAAAAATTTGCAATAACCATACAATTCATCTCGCTGTGTGCATGTATTCCTTGCAAGACGATGTACAAAAAGCTATTCAAGAAGAATTACACAAAAATACTTATATGCAAACAAATCGCTATGCTAATTCTATGAAAAAGGAGTTTGCTAAATATAAAAGAACTTCTGAGAGAACAAAAATATTAAATATTTTGTTTCAAGCACTCTCTACAATTAAAGCTACATCCACCTAAAGATCATTTTCCCTAAACGGCAACTTTTGTGCAAAATTAAGATCTCGTTTAAATAACAGACACTACTACCAAGAATTCTTAAAAACCGAACCCGAAACCGAAACCGCGGTTTTTAATTTTCAAAAACCGAAAACCGTGGTTTTGAAAAAGTGCGGATATTCAAAAACCCTAATAAAAGCCCTTCTTCACACACTTAAATATTTTAAGCTACTATTATATATACTTTATATTTGGTTACAATTACTATATTCAAACTTTGCCTTGTTCCATCCAATTGAAAATGTGGCGATAACAAACCAAAAATGTGTGTTTACAGGTTTACATAAACCTTTCATATTATTAACTATTTAAAATGTATAACGGAAACGAACGAACGAAAGCCATCTATTTTACATTACAAAATCTACTTTTTTATTTGGGGATTTGAACAATTTGTTTTTGTCATAAATCGAAAGATCTTATATAAGTTTTATAACAGATGATGTTTCAGGGGGTTTTATAACATATGATGTTTCAGCACATTCCAGGGCGTTGTGGCGTAATAGAATAACGAATTAAGAAGTACTAAGGCGCATCGGACATGAAAGGAAACTGTTAACAATTATCAAGAAACGTAAAACAGCATACATAGAACATATTCTGCGCAGCGACAAATATATTCTGCTACAAAACATAATGTAGGGAAGAATCCCCTTTATTCTTCCCTTCTCTAAAAAGGGAATAGGGAGAAAGAAAAAATCCTGGCTCCGTAATATAAGATAGTGAACAGGAATGATAGTGAACAGGAATGTTTAAGAACTGTTCATGTGGCAAGACACAGAGACGCATTCAGAAAGGTGGTCGCAAACCTTCAATAAGAAGACAGCATCAGAAGAAGAAAAACACATTTGGAAAATCAAGCAGTTAAAATGCAAAAAATTTCAAATCAAAAATTCCAAAATAAATAGAAGATACCGTTAACATACCGATACCAGATGTAACATGATAAACAGATGGCAGGAATTTACTGTGTCTAGTATTGGAAGTCTACGAGAATAATTAATATTATCAAATGGGTACAAAATAAGGAAAATTAAAGCAATGTTCCTCAGGAAATCAATTTTCAGTATGCAAACAAAATTTTTTATCAAATGATGAAGCACCTAATATAGAAATATCAGTAAGGAGTGTTATTGGGAAAGAATCTCTAACTGGAAGGCAAGGATTTCAAAATGGAACTGCAAAACAAAATGTGAGTACAACAAAATGTAGCTGCAATGTAGCTACAATTCAAAATTCAGTTTTGTGCAATTTAGCCTTTATAGAACTTTCTGCTGTAATAAATAATAGGAAATATATATTTTACAAACTAAAAATGTATTATTAATTTAAAATAGACCATAAAAGCACTCTTATGTGTGCGGTTATGGCTCCCCGAGTGCGATAAAATTTTCCCAACATCTATCGGCGATTTTTTATTTAGAAATGGCATAAAAGGGCGCAGAATAGATAAAATGCTATAAAAACACGTTCGTAAGGCGTTTTCAGTTCTTGTCCATTAGAAAACTCCACGCTACGCTCGTCGTTTTCGAAACTTGGACGCGTGCTGTAAAATCGCGCTTACTGAACTCGTCCTTTAATATACTATAATCAAACTCCTACGAAATAAAAACAAAGCATGGCGACATAACCAAACCTAACCTCAAGTTTACTGCATTTTTGTAAAAAACTCAACGCTTTCTTTAGATTAATTTAAATAGTTTGTATTGCAAATTTGATATTATTTTTAAGGCGCTACTTAGTAATAATTTTCGGAGAATTTTGATGAATTCTTTGTTCAAAGTCTGTACCCGGGTACCCGGGTCTGACAATGAAATAGTACTCGGGAACAAAAAATTTCATATGCCCGGATCCGGGTAGCCGGGTAAAAAACCCTAATACAGGCTAATAAAATTAAGGTATAATTGTAAATTGTTTATGGTTCAAGTCAAAATGTTGCTTACAATTAGAGTTTTGTTTGAAGTTATTATGATGCGTTGCCGTGGAGTCGTGTTAGGAGAAGTGTTCTATTTATATTTTTAATCCGCTAGCGGAATAAATATTTTCATTAATAGTTTCATTAAACCACGGCTTTATTGATTCGTGACCAAGCAAGTAAACATGAATTTATTAGGCAAAATTTAATAGAGGAATAAATTAATTAGATGATATTGTGCAGAACGAAGGTATTTTTTTCGTTTCTTAATGGATATTTCTTCTCTCTTTAAATAAGATAAATATTAATAAAAAGCAATTAATGAATAGAAACATCATAAAGATTACAAATTAAAATACCCTTAGTTCAATTACAGACTAAAAAATATCTAGCCCCTAAGTTTCTTGGGTGGATGATAAGTGAAGAAAAATTATTTAATAATCAAATATATATATATAAATTATATTTTTGTTTACACATTATTAAACTTATATTATATACACATTTAAAACTGACTACACGAAACCCCTTTCCACTTAATTCTTAGAATATTGCATTTTTTATATTTCTATTATTTTATAATCTTTTTTAAATAAATAATTTTTAAAATAATCAATGATGAAATTTTCAATTGGCAAGACCATACTACGTTATAGATGATCATACAAACTTAACACAGTCGGAACACAACCTGAATATATTTATATATTCAGGTTGTGTCCTTTTAGGACTCCCAAAACAAATCTCATGTAAAACTTGACAGTTATTAATAGCTTTTAGTCCACCTACGTGGCACTCAACAAAAACCATACAAATAACATTTTTTTTAAGATCATGTCATGATAACAAGTAAGTAGCCATCTGCGGACGTGTTTTGAGTTTTATCTCATCAGTGCATTAATATAATATTATTTCAAAGGAACAATTGATATATTTTATCATTTCATTATTTAAATAAATTTTATAGAACTTTATAACCTAGATCTGAATCATCTTATTTCTTGATTTAACTATACCAGAGGTTCGCAAATTGGGTGCCGCGGCACCCAAGTGTGCAGTGAATTATTGTTAGGGGTGCCGTAAAAAAATCCCGTTTTATATTTTTTTTAAGCATAAATTCTCAGTTTCTAGTTGATCCCATATAAAATTTAGAATAATATTGGTTTCGGGTTGTCGTCAGAACCTTGTCATCCGTTTTATAAAAACCGGATGCAGTTCATGTTTCTGTTTGTTTTAGTTTGTTTAGTTTGTATAGTCTAGGGCAGTTGTACTAACACAGTGAAAGTGTGACAAGTTTTGCTTTATCTTCATATCAATAAAATTGTGTGCATACAATATTCTCAATAATAGGTAAACCTAACATTAAAATACGAGTTTTTAAATACTGCAATATTTTCTTTTTTGGTAGTTTAAAAAAATGGGCAAATTTCTTGTAAGAAAGAGGAGTATGGACGAGAATTCATATTTGCAACCAGGTACAATTGACACAAATTCTAGTGATACCAATGAAGATAAAGCTCCAACTAAGAAAAAGGCATGTACTAGCATAAAAGAAAACTATTTGGAATACGGGTTTACTTCGTGTGGTGACAAGGTATCTCCTAACCCAAAATGTGTTGTATGTGGAGAACTACTGGCTAATGAAGCTATGGTGCCTAGCAAACTATTGAGTCATTTTTCGACGAAACATGCTCATCTTTCTAAAAAAAATGTGGGATATTTTAAAGGACTGCTTTGTTCACTACAAAAACAAATCAGTAATTTTTCAAAACAATTCAAAATTTCTGATGGTGTTCAAGAGGCCAGTTACTTAGTCCCAGAAATAATAGCACAGCAAATTAAAACACATACAATAGGAGAGACATTAATTTTAGCGTCTTGTTTAGCAATTATAAAGGTAGTAAGCAGCTGAAGCTGAAATCAAGAAATTTCCTTTGTCAGACGACACAGTACGAAGACGTATTAATGAAATGTCTGATAACATTGAAGAAAATGTTGTTCTGAAAATTGAAGAAGCTAATATGTACGCTTTGCAAGTTGATGAAAGTACTGACATAGGAGGAAAAGCTCAGTTATTTGTGTACGCGCGATTCATTAGTAATTTTTATGCTGCAAAGAACTTGAAAGAACGCCTACTGGGGCTGATGTTTTTATTATTTTAGATCAGTATTTATCATCATTTGCCATGTCTTGGGAAACATGTGTTGGTATATGTACGGATGGTGCACCATCTATGGTCGGTTCCATAAAGGGCTTTGTGTCTCTTCCATAAAGGGCTTTAGTTGCAAAATCCGTTAATAAAGAAGGATGTGGCTTGAACAACATTGTCAAGATGGTCAATTATGTAAAAAGTAAACCTCTGAAGTCACGTCTATTTAATTAGCGTTGTGAAGAAATGGGATCTCAATTCAAAAATCTTATTCTTTATACAAAAGTAAGGTGGCTTTCTAAAGGGCGTGTTTCGAGCCGTTTTTGCGATTTGAAAGCAGAATTACAACTATTTTTTTAAGAAGAAAAGCAAAACAAATATTGCGAATTGTTGAAGGACGATGCGTGGTATGCAAAGCTAGCTTATCTGGCAGATATTTTTGAACAACAGAATAAATTAAACTCCAGTATGCAGGGAAGAAATGAAAATATTTTAACTTCTTTAGACAAAATAGGGGTAAATAGTACAGTTGTTGGTCAGTAGGTAGTGATTGGTCATAATTTGAAAACTATATAACTATAAGACAATCTTTTGTTGACATAATTGTTTATTAACAGAAGAAAATTCTATATTCTTTTCTGTATTGGATACAACCCATAACTTTGTTATAACTTAAAGTTTCATGTGTGTATTTAATTAATAAAATGAACATTCCGAGATTTACGTCATTTTAGACAGAAATTTACAAAAAGTAAACTTACTATTTCTAGATATTTTCATGATTTAAAAATGATTTTTGTGCTGATTTTTGGCATTTGTAAATGAATACAGGTTTAAATTATCGAAAAAAAAAGTTTTTTGATAAAAATAAAGTACTGATTGTGAAAAATATGATAAGACAATAAATATTGCAGGATAAACAGTTTTTATAGTGATAGATCATCCGACCAATTAGTATTTTGACGTTAGAGTAACTATGTGACAGTTATTCCTAGAGTGTTTAACCTACAAATAAGAGGACAAGAAAAATATTCAGTACACAATTTTAAAGCAATTAAAAATGAAAAATCTATTTTACTTTAATTTATTTATGTATTTTTTATTGTAGTTAGTGAAAATACTAATTTATTTATTTCTAGGTTAAATACGCTAGTGTTAATATACATAAAATGACAAACGTAAGAAAAGGTACAATCTTAAAACAATCGGAACACACCTGAATATATAAATATATCAACCTTTCCGGAGCTTTATAACAATTACTGAGTCGTTTTAGGACTAACAAAACAAATCTTGTGTGAAATATACCAGTTATTTACCAGTTTTATAAAAAAATATACGAGTAATCAAATTGAAGATGCTATTAATGCAGTTTAAAATGGGATGTCACAATGCACAGCTTCAAAAGAGTATGGTATTCCCAAACCAACAATTCAATTTAGAATTAGTAATGCATTCATCAAATCTACTACAGATCCGTCTCCTGTATTAGGATGCAATGCAGAAGAGAACCTAGTACGTTGGATAATTGATTGTCAACGAAGAGGATTTCCTAGAAGAAAGATCAATATACAAGAGTTTTTGGATCAAAGAAAAATAAAAAATCCTTTTTGTGACATGTTCTAGGAAATGGGTGGAATAAAGCCTTTCTTGAAAGGAATCCGATTCTTATTGAAAGATTTCCAGAAAGAGCAACTAAAGCCAGCTCTTGTGTAAGTGAGAGTAATATTAAAAAATGGTTGAGTGAAATATATGATTATTTATCAAAATTTAAATATTTAAACATATTAAAAGATCCGACTCATGTTTCCAATGGTGATGAAACTTATTTTATGGTATGTCCAAAAATGAAAAACATAATAGCCCTTCGTGGGGCATAAAATTTTTATGAAATTAATCACGGCAATTTCAAACTTAATGGAAAGACATCTTAAAAACAATATTATATTTATGTTTTTTGTAGAGTGTCACGAAGGTTTTTGGACTGAAAGCTATTAAATAACTGACAAATTTCACATGAGATTTGTTTTGGTAGTCCTAAAAAGATTCAGTAATTGTTATATAGCTCCAGAAAGGTTGAATATATTTATATATTCAGGCTGTGTACCGATTGTTTTAAGTTTGTATGATTATCTATAACGTTGGATGGTTTTACCAATTCGAACAAAAAATAAAAAGATTAACAAAAAGAAAAACAGAAATCTTTAGACAAAAATCATAGAGTTGATTGAGGATCAAGAAAATATTGGTGGCAATTAAATGAATAATCTTAATATTAATTATAAATTTTTTTAAATTGTTTTTTTTAACAATAATTAAATATTTTTCTTTTATTAGATCACTGGAGTGTTCATCAGTGGAGTGATCACTAGTTCATAATAGTTTTTCATATTTTCAAATTACTTTTATTTATTATAAAGCGTTGACTAATTACTGTAAATCCACTAGACAATCACTACATTCTTATGATCTATAACTATGTTTTTTGATGAATCAAATATTTTTTTTCTTATTTTCTATAACATTTTAAATTTTTGATTCGAATTATTATTTAAATAGAAAAGTGACGTTTTTTACTATTACTAGCACTATAATATTTCGTAAATTCATTTTATACAAGCATGCAATTTATTGTTTTCATTGTTCGATTTCTAAAATGACCAATTTCTGTACTGTTTACCCCTAGTAGCTTTCAAAGACAAATTGAAGTTGTGGATAAAGAAACGAAGCCAGAGTAATATGGAAATATTTTCAAGAACTAAAGAAGTGGAAAATAACCAAATTCGGCAACTCATTATTGAGCATTTAACAACTTTAGGTACAAAAGTTGATAATTATTATTCCGATATCAATGTGGAAAATTATGATTGGATAAGAAATCCATATGTGGCATCAGTGATAGAAAAAATGATTTGGAACTTATGTAAGAGAAAGAATTGATGAATATTCGAACTGATCGAACACTCGAACTAAAACATAAGGAATTAGCCATCAACTGCTTCTGGATTGAGATTAAAAAAATATATCCCAACATAGGACTACGAGCACTCAAAATTCTTCTACAATTCTCAACTTCATATTTGTGCGAGCTTGGCTTTTTTGCTTTGGTCAAATGAGAGTATGTCTGTCTCAAATTCGCCCAGACTTTAAAAAAATATGCGCATCACACCAATCTCATGTTTCTCATTGAATTCCTTAAGCATATTATAAGTAAATTGGTAATAATTGTTTGTATGTTCAACTACGTGATGATATATCTCTCGTATACATATTTTTTGTTAATAAAATAATGTTATAATAAAAATAAAACTTGTTTATGTATACAATATAGATGTTGTTTCCATATATAAGTACATACTTATACATGGGAGATGAGAGGATGCAGGGTGCCGTGAGTTTCAATTGATAATTTTGGAGTGCCAGCAGCAATAAAAGTTTGCGAACCACTGAACTATACATCGCATTTGTTTCGTGGTCCATCTAGTTTTCGAGATAAAGATATATGTTACGGTAAAAGTACAAAATCTCTAAATGTACAGATTTGCCGGTCTATGTATACATCTGCCAATTTGATAGGTAAATGTGTGTTTAAATTTTATATTTAAACAGTATTTTATCATAATATTACTTCAAAGGATTATATAGATCGCTCACAAAAACAACTGATATATTTTATCATTTCATTATTTAATCTTAATACAGTCGCAACACCGCCTGAATATATAAATATATTCAACCTTTCCACAGCTCTATAACAATTACTAAGTCTTTTTAGGACTACCGAAATAAATCTCATGTGAAAATTGTCAGTTATTTAATAGCTTTCAGTCCACCATCGTGGTACTCACCAAAAAACATAAAAATAACATTGTTTTAAAGATCATGTATTTCCGATAACTTAAGTACTTGCCATCTCCAGACGCCTTTGAGATTTATCTCTCATCAGTGCAGCTTTGCTTTTATTAATAACAATTTGTAAAACACTCACCTGATACCCACATGATGATTATCAGTAACATATAGGGTAAGTCAGGGAGAGATCGACCACCGGGTGAGACCGACCAGTCAGGATAACTTAATAACAAAACTGGAAAGGAATCTGTGCGTAACATATATGGTAAAATTAGTTCAACTTGTTGCAACCAATTTGATATATCAGGCTGCGCCAGCGGCGTAAATTTATAAAATGAATTTTAATTTTTGTGCGAACTTGAAAGTTTTTTGGCATATTTACTGTGTTGGTTATATTTTGAAAACGTGTAAGTTTATTTAAACTATTTCGATACTGAATGATAAAATATGCATAAAACTATAATATAACCACAAAAATATAGTCGTTACTGGTATTTCCTCCAGTTTCCTCCTTATAAGGTGGCCGATCTCTCCCATGTCTTTGGTATAGTTCGACCACATTAATCCGGGAGAGAGATTTGAAGGAAATTAAAAATTTAATGAAGCCCAATTAGTTAAATAAAAAGTTTAATTCAGAGTGAGCCGGTTACAAACAAATTAGTCGCTGGCTTCATAATGAATGAATGCTCAATATTCGAAAATTTCTGCGATTTCTGCGGAAAAATAAAAAAAAATCTGCTTATACTTTCATATTATTATTTTATTAATATTATTCTGTAATAAGTTCTAAGATATATGTTGTGTAATTTTTTCCTAGTCGGCCTCACTCGTAGTTGGTGATCGGTCTAACCCCGACATACGGGTGAGTTCGACCAGTTGTAATGTTTGTACTTTTCATTAAATAAAAAAAAAATGTTTGTAAGATAGAATAAATTATTATTCTTATATTATCTAAACACTTTAGGCAATGCTTTTACGGTAAAAAAAATTTGTCTCAGAAAACAAAAAAGTTATAATGCTTTTTCCAAAAAGTGGTCGAACTCTCCCAGACTTACCCTATTTTTATCTGGTAAACTAGATAGAC
The DNA here is from genome assembly GCA_944588485.1 of Phosphuga atrata. Lineage (NCBI taxonomy): Eukaryota > Metazoa > Arthropoda > Insecta > Coleoptera > Silphidae > Phosphuga > Phosphuga atrata. The sequence goes on along the minus strand of OX155896.1, from coordinate 27,017,892 downwards.
CACGAAAAAAATGCAATGTATGTAAAAATGTAATGTGGTTAGATCAAGAGATAAGATGATTTGAAATTAGAAATAAGATGATCTAGGTAATACAGTTCTATAGAATAGTGAACGTTATAAAATTTCGCTTAAATAATTTAGTAGGGTCACTTGAAACTACTAACTTGAAACTTGGAATATAAGTTGAGTTTGGCTTTTAATATGGAAATATAATAATTCAAGTAATATATGGACTTAAACTCAACTTTATCTTGTTGTTTTAATTTTTAAAGAGGTTTTAAAGAAATTGTGTCTTGAGCGGCAGTAATTAGTTTGAGAGGTTTTAAATGAAATGAAATAACTTAAATATAATTATTTAGTAATCTAAATTATTATTATATTTAATTGAAATGTTTAAGCATAAATCTATCTAAATAGAAATAAATTGAAAACGTGATGTACTTTAATCATAAAATCTACTCCAGGTATCACTGTTGCTTTAAATTTATCGGACGTTTTCATTACCCTACATAATCTCATTATGTATGGCCGCAGGCCATCATTTATGGAGGCCATGAAAATGATTTCGTGTTCACTAGCCAGGTAATGATTTATTGCATATAGAGCCTCGACGGACATCATCGATATAATCTTCTCGCTATACGCCAGTGCGGGAAGATTGAGGATATTACGTAACAGTGTCGCGATTATAGGCGGGAATACGTTGGCTGGTATATTGGCTGAAATATATCACGTTTGTGAAGAATATTGGAATTAATATTTGTTTAAGATATTGGGGTGCTGTGATTTAGTAGGTAGACGTTATGATTTGTATTGGTATCGGTTTAGAATGTTTGATAAGGGTGGAAGGTCGTTTGTTTTTCAGATCAAAATTAAATTGATTTTCTTAGACTATTTTTTATCGTCAACATACACTGTTTATTATATCATTATTTTTTTCTTTTTGAATTAAAATTAAATTAAATAAACAATTTTGATTTAATGAAATTATTAATAAAAAGTTTTAAAATTATTATTTGCAAAAATTATAAATGTTGAAAATTGTTTCCAGCTTTTTGTTTACTGAAAGAAATGTTTCAAAATGTATATTTAAAATATATTTTGTTAATTAAATTATATCATATTTCATAACGCTTAATCGCATTTTAAACAATACAATAAATTGCGATGAACCGATAAAAAACAGTCTAAAATTAAAAAATTATAGTAAATATGTCAATTTATCTAAATCTTTCAAGTACCCCCACAAGGTTTTCATTTGTTTCATTTATTTGATAATATACTTTGTAACGACATTTACAATTTCAATACCACAAGAACCAAAATAATCTTTCCTGATATATCTTACAAGACATCGACGATACTGCAAAAATCTTGCACAATTAAAAACGGAGAAGATTATTAGTAATTATTATAATTAATTCTCACTAAAAAAACCTTAAATGAAGCAATGGAGTTGGAGTTTATAAATTGTAATTCCTTCTCTTTAATCATGCAACTTGTCATCGTGTAGGCACCGCACACATTCCACTGACACCATATATATAAAAAAAGGTGGTTTTTGCCTTTACAGTATTTCAAAACCAAGAGTGAACTACACAAGAAAAAGACAATAGGAAGAAGCAAATCCAAATGCCTAAGGATTTGCAATTATTGATAACTCTCTAGCAACTCTTTTCATGAAACGGATGTTAAAGTTAATTTAAATATTCAACTATATTTTTTTTTATTCATAAAGAATGAAGGATATTTGTATTCATTTTTAATTATATATGTATGATAAAAAAGATGCTGGTCCTTATGAAACCCCAGTCTATTTCATTACCAGTGAAAGTTTTATGGTTTTATATAGCCGTTCCGTACAAATTCGTCAGTTTTGGTGATAGTTAAGTTGACAGGCGAAAGAAGTAGCGAATATACAGTGCCGAATAAATTATTTCCACCTGAGTTTTTGTACATAAAGTTTACACAGCTGACTAAACTGAGTTAATTAAATATCAATGAAATACTATTTGTCTGCCACGTATCCAATTATCCTGACTGACTGACAAGTGCAGAGAGTTTTTAGAATGATGCACTTGGAATATAAATTGTAACACTACATTTTTACACATAGACAAGTTCTTTCTATTTCAAAAAATATTTTCCATATTTATTATTGTATAAATTTTATGGGAATTTATTTAAAGAGATTTTTAATTTAATAAATTTGGCATTTAACTGCGTGAACATAAAAGCACTTTACGACCAGACAAATTGCGGTACTACTGCATAAAACTATTTTATGTTACTGTGTGAAACCCACTATTGATACTAATTTACTGTATATAGGTTGAGCTTCTATTACATACAGTAATATACTAATATATTATGCACCATGCGATTCCATACTTAGATTAGACGAATATTCTTGCATATACATACGCCACTAAAATCATACGTTATTGTGTTCGACAAGAACGCGTTTTGCATCAGAAATTATAGAACGCTCGACGTGTTAATTAATATTTGCGCTTTTAAGGCTTTTGGAACTGAGTTTGGTGTTTTTCAAAGCAATCGAATGTTGCAAAATACATTAACTGAAATAAATTGTCGCTTTTGCTCTCCGACGCCGAACACAATATGTAATATTGGCCCAGTTTAAAGTAATTAATAAACCAATTGACAATGTTCGTAATATCAGAAGTAAATCAATATTAAGTATACATTATTATTTTATTTTTATTACAAATTGCAAGTTTATTTCCAATTTTAATTATTATTCATCATTACATATTCCTTTAATTTATAAGGATGATATGTCAAGGCAACTCTAGTAACCTTTTTACAAGACTAAACAAAAGAGACAACCCTTTTGCTCTCATGAGTTCCCATAGCATCTTTCGGCTTACTGTGTCATATGCCGCTTTAAGATCTATGAATACAGCATACACCTTTCCACCTTGCTGTGCCAGCTTTTGCTCTATTATGTATTTTAAGGTAACCAGCTGGTCCGTTGTTTCCCTTCCTTTTCTAAATCCCCCTTCTACTTTAGGCATCACTTCCTTTTCCTCAATTTCTTCCTGTACTTTCATCTCCACCACTTTTACATATATTTTATATGATGTATCCATCAGCGTGATACCTCTGTAATTTTCTACATCTCCCTTATTTCCAGCTTTGAAAATTGGTACTATGTCTCGTTCCCTCCCGCTTTCTGGAATTGCTTGCTTTCCTTTGAAAATCTTGTTGAATATGTCGTGGAGTTTTTTTTGTATTGACACCGGCGCTAGTTTCCACACTTCATTTGGGATTCCATCTGGACCTGTCGCTTTTTTTCTTCTCAGCTCACCCAGAACTTGCTCTATTTCCTCCCACATAATTTCTGGTCGATGGCCTTCTTCTTCTTTTCCGTCCTCTTCCAATGTCTCCTCTGCTTCCTTATCTTCTTTTCCGGCCAGCAACTGCATAAAATGTGCTCTCCATCTTTCCTTCTTAATTTCATTACTTTTCCTGGTTGCTTTTTCCCCATTTTTGGCAACTTCCATATTTCTCTTTCACTATTGAGCTTCCTTGTCTCCTCCATTTGTTTTCTTTGCCACGTTCCTTTTTTGTTCTTCACAAGTTCTTTCATTTGGTCCATCATGTTTTTGAATCTACCTGGCGTTCCTCCGCTTTGTCTCCATCTCTTGACATCCTCTATCAACTCTTTTTTCTTGGAAATATATTCTTCATCAACCCAAGCGCTGTTATTATGATCACTCCTGACATTTTTCCATGCTATCGACCCATTGACTTTAGATACCAGTTGTTCTAGGCTATTTATTGATTCTAGCTGATAGTTTTCCAGGTTGCTCTTAAATCTTTGTACCGCCTCTTTATTCCATATCGCTACTGTTTTCTGCTTCTCCATCTGCCTTCTAACCACCGTTTTTCCATTTATCGTTACTTCTAGCGGAAAATAATTCGACTCTATCCTGTTACCTACTTCCACGCTGAGTATGTCACTCGTTGCTGCCTCGTTTGCTACTACATAGTCTATCACTGACATCCCTCTACCCCCTACATACGTTGCCTCTCCACTCCAATTCCCCTCCGTGCATCCATTTAATATGTTCCATTTTCTTTCCGTCATCCAGTCAAGCCATTTTCTACCTTTCGCGTTGATTATTTTGTCTTTTGATTTTCTTGTTACTTCATGTCCTCCTTCCCCGAGTTTTCCAACCTGGCTCTCTTCTATTCTTACGTTCCAGTCCCCCGCAATTATAACCTTAGACAAGTTTTCCTCGTTTGCTTCCGTCTCTATTTCCGTTAATAGTTCTTTTAGCCTTTTATTATTATAAACTAAAATACATTTCCATTTATCCCCGTTTAATTTTATCTTATTTGAATCCCTCCGCCGTAATCTTCTTCCCTATAATTCTCTTCCTCTATGTTCTTCTTAACTCCGGTTATTAAACCGCCTTTTGGTCGTCCCATGTTGAAATCTCTTTTTGCCCATTGGCACTTCCATGCGAAGTAATCCGGCAGTTTGTTCTTCACCTCCATGTTTCCACTATTCCAATTATATCGAAGCTCTTCATGTAAACCAACAAGTCATCCTTCTAATCCGATCTTAATTTTCTCTTCAAACCTGATACATTCCAACACAATATCTTCGTTGGCTTCGTAAGCTGCTGGTTTTCCATCTCCCTATTCTTTCTTACTGAAATTTTATATCCTTAATTCCTGTAGCATCATTGTAGTGGTACCACCTCTGGTCTACTTCCATTTTTCGGTACCCTACTCTTACAAACTTGCCTCTTTCCCTCAATTCTTTGGCTATCTGTCTTATCTCCCTCTGCACCTCTCTTTCCTTCTCTGTGAGATCATTGTCCACGTAGACCTGCGATCCTTTTAATTGTTTTTTCATTTTCATTAGTTTTTCCTCCCAGTTATTCATTTTAATTAATATTACTCTGGGTTTCCTATTCTGTGTACATTTTGTACCGCATTTATTTGAAATTTCTCCCTTAGTAAATCTTCTACTTCTTTTTCCCACGTAGATTCTTCTTTAATTACATTCATAACTATGTTTAACTTTCTTTCTTTCTCATCCTTTTCCTCCCTAAAATTTTCAATTTTAGCCAATTTCTCTTCCATTTTCTTTCTATCTGCTTCTTTCTTACTTTCCCTGTCTGCACTTGCCTTCTTTAAGTCTCTAATCTCATTCTCCAAGCCTATAATTTTCTCTCTTGCTATTTTATTTTCTTCCCTCATTGCTTTTAGTTCTTCTGTTAATTCCATTCTCCACTTTTTCTCCTTACTTTTATCTTCTTCTAATTTCTTTGTGAATCGCATCTGCTCGCGTTTTAACTCCGCCATTTCGTGGATCAATGAGAGATTTGCCTCAATCAGCGAACTGTGCGATTTGTGGCCCACCTTCGGGCTAGCCTCTTTCGGTCTCCTTCTTTCTCTTAGAGCAGGGGGATTGCCTAGCCTTTTTTTAGATTGGAATGGGTTGACCTATTCACTATCGGAACTGCGTTCCTTCTCACTGTACTCCATGTTATCCTTTCTTTTTTTTTTCTTTTTTTTGCTACCGTTATCTTTGCTTTTTTCTTTCTTCTTTCTGTTTCCTTGCACCCAGCCCCCTTTTCTCGTTCCTGTTCTCTTGGTACGATTACTTGGCTCTTTGGGGTTTTCGTGGCCCCTTTTGTCGTCGGGCTATGCTGGAAATTCGACGCTAGCGAACTACCAGCGGTTATTATCTCAACTAAACTTTCTGTCCAATACTCGCACGTCTTACTTACTCGAACTCTCGAATCAATCTGTCCTTATTTAATATTCAATAGGTTATTTATTTTAACAAACATTGGTAGAGAATGCTACACAACAGTATCTAGATATAGCGCACAAAGCACAGGGTCATCCTGAGCATATTCTGAGCATATCTATCCATCTAATTGTGCTACAGTACTTAGCCTATGGATATCGTATCGAACTTAAAAAGATATGCTGGGATTATCCTGACATGTCTATGGCACCTCTCTGGGATATCCTTAGGTTATAAATATGTCCGTCCAGATAATATTTATATCCTACATGGTGTATAGTAGATCACCTGACAATATAGTGTGATATCCCAAGAATATACAAATGTAATCCTTATGATATCCCTTAAGGGACATTCCACGACCTCTCTAGTCTCTAGGTGGCAACAACACCCAAAAAGGTGAATAAATAAAACAAATCAATCATTTTTAATTAACATATTTATTAGCATGTTATATAAATATTTTTTAAATGTGCTGCCCTTCACTTCCTTTCATTTCCCTGATTTCCCATATCTGCTAATGGTCTCTCTGCCTGAAAATGATGATGATGAATGATGTTTCCTGATTTAGTCTCTCTTATGTGTGCCTTAATTAGCTCTTAATGTATACTGAAATTGTGTCATACGTTGCCTCTGGTTCATGTATTCTGACCACATCTAAAAAACGTATGCGGTCAGGAGACCCCCGTCAGGAACGAACTTCCTCGCGCATTCAACAGAATCGAACAACTTCTCTTTTTGAATTATGATTAAAATAATGAAAGTGTACACAAATATTTTGAATGTATGTTCTGGAAAATATGAATAAACAATCTAAATCTCCATATTCAAACCCACTACAAAGTTTTTCTCTTGCACTAGTTGGATTTTGACATGTATTTAAGTAAGGTGAATTATAAAGTTGCTGTCGAAGAAACGATGCAGATATTTGAAGTTGTAAAATTCTTATAAGAGATGAAAATAGGAAATTACTGTCGCCAGCAACTTTTGTGTCATGATGCAACAAGTCATTTGGCATTGAACATTCATCATGTACCTCGCATGGAGCTTGGAATGATTGAGAACTGGGACTAATTACATGCTGAGCTTAATTATTACCTGATGATTGAAATTAATTATTCAGAAAGTGACTAACTAGTACTTTTTCAGTTTCTTCATTATTTACTATTAAAATAGTTGGTAATTAATCTTCTTTCGATGATTGTAATGATTCAGGTTCAACACGCTTCTTCTTTGATTTAAATTTATCTTTGTATATTTAAGCGCCTTCAACATGTTCTAAATCTGTAGTTTGTAAAATTTCTTTTTCTCTGTCGATACTCTTTTTGATGCTGTGTTTGTGATTTCACTATCGTCTCTCTATAATGTATATAAATATAGTAAAAAAAATAGCTAACACTTGAATCACATGTACGATAAACCCATGTAAACAGTAACCAATTGCATCTAATTAAAAAATTGTAACCTGATTTTCTAAATCTGGTTTTCTTTTTTCTTTTTTCTCTGTCGATACTCTTTTTGAACCTGAGCATTCACTATTGTCTCTCTAAAATATAAATGTCGTAGTGATATAGTTAGATTGTGTACAACCGAGTTATCGCATGATCTGCCGAGTTTGTGTATTCTATTTGACATACTTGATACGACTAGCTAGTTCGTGAAACCATCTTAAATATGTTTCTTTATTTATCACTTTATTAATAGGTCTGATAATTAAGACAAGTAGCTTTATACGATCAGATGACAGCACTCTGGCATTTCTGGAAACATCGATGCATGAGATTTCATGAGCTACACGAGTTAGATGAACTACTCGAGCTGCCAACACACCATGCAATGGCTCAGTTCTAAACAATCGGACTGATTGACTATATGATTACGACATATATAAATATAGTAAATATTATTCACTCAAATAACATGTGCGATAAACATCTTTAAAGAGTTAGCAATTGCTCAAATTGTACATGTTATTTTTATAAACTTACTTTTTTCAGAATTTTATATCCTTTCTTGAATTTTCATTTCTCAAAATCCAATTAATATAATGAGTATAATATGAACAATACTCTCCTAGGATTTAAAACAACCAAACAAAAAAGAAAAATACGTTTGAACAATTTTTTTTTTTTTTTTTTTTTGGTTTTAAGGTTATAAACCGGCCACGCTCGTCTGTCACTCTGCGAAAGAAAGAGAGAGCACGCATTATAGAAATATACACTGAGTGAAAGAGTAAAAAGAGAGAGAGCGCGGTATAGAAATATACACTGAGAGGACGAGGAAGGCGCGTGTGGGACAGTGTTCGTAACGAACAATAACGAAACGTTTTCTGCCGAATCGCTCCTAGCGAGACCTCCCTAAAGGAACTTCGTTCCACAAAAAATGTTGCAATAAAACTTAAAATGAAAACGATGAAAACAATGCACTTGATTTCATATAAAATCACTTAATTGAAATATATGTGAAATATTAAATTAACGTGGAATTTGATGAAACCTAAATGACCAGGCAATCGGACATACACATATAGTGTATCTACATTTGTAAACATACCTACAATAATACCCAAAATGATTTAAGTAAATTAATAAGTAAAGGCTATGATTACTCCTGAATTATTATCTATAACTGAAGATATATCACTCATCACTTCTAGAACTTAATCACAATGAAGTTCTTGCAGGAGTCACACAATTTTGCATGAAGGACGTTGAATATGCATTCGATTCTACAAAATAGTACTTTGAACATTCTTCATATACACGTCTGTGAAACTGTCGCTTACATATGTTTAGAATAGGTTTTTTGCTTTCTTTGTGTATGTCCAAGATCGTTATGTTTATAAATGATGATTTCTAACCTCGAATACTTAAAAGTATAACATACGATAAAATACGTATAATAACAAAAAAATGTCACCGACAATTAATCTGAGAGTTTTTACACTAGAATTTTACACTATTACTTAAGGCTAACTACTTAACCTACATTTAAACTACGAAACTAAAGACGAAAATATATATGTATATTTTTCTTTTAATTTCTTTCGAATTTCGAGATATTTCGCGTACGATATTACACGGAGGTATAAAATGTAAATATTATCCTCACGAGAAACAATTAAAAAATTGCTCCTTTTTTACTTTGTCCTACCTCATCAGCTCGGTGTTGATGTATGTCCACCGCCTATTTTGAATGGAAATGGAATTTATAGTATTCTTAAAAATAAACCCATAAGGTCGAGCGCACACATAATTAAAATAAAATATATAAACTAATGTCTCGAATTTCTACTCAAGGTTGTATGTTAATGAAACAAACTCGTGAGAACACAGAACAATATCTAAAGACACAATACAGGAATTTTTATTTAATTTAAAATGTCCTACTTAAGATATCCCTAAGCCATACACAAATGTCATAAGATATCCCGCGACCTCTCTGAGATATCCTGATATTATATTACCCAACGGGATATCCATATGATGTCCATAGGATATAACGGATATGTATGGGCCCTTTGGGATATAAAGGCGATATCTCTGAAATATCCTGTACTGTGTGGGATAAGACTAGAGAGGCAAACTAAACTGATTATGACTAGATTAAAAAGAAGTAGATAGTTAATATGTAAGAGTTTATGTTCGACGTAAAATTAATTGGCGGATATATCACCGCACAAAAACATAGAACTACTTCGCAGTTTAAGAAGGAAAAAGACAAAATAGTCGAAAAAAAAACTACTGCACAAAATAATTATCACTAATATTAACCATTGGACAGAGAAATCATCAAATAAACACTGACGAATACCAACTCGAAAACCAAGTTCTTCTGGGAAATTTTTCATCCGTTTGAAATTAAGACAGGACTCAGATAGGGAGATAGATTATCCCCAATGCTCTACAACATCGTAATGGAAAAAATAATGAAAACCTGGGAAGACGCCATGAATTTGGAAAAAATAAGAGGAATACGCCTTGGGAGGAAAGGAAAAACCTAGAAATGTTTAGTTTTTGCCGATGACCTTGCTCTCTTAGTCAATAAAAGCCGCTCCAAAGATGCTTGAGTGTGTTCATGAAATCGCAGTAAAAACGGGTCTTCAAATCTCCTATGAAAAGACAGAATATATGGAGTACAACCACCAAAGTGAGAGGTAGAGGTACATGGAGGTAAATTATGGGAAGATAAAGATAACCGAGTAGTTTAAATACCTGGGGAATGTATTCAACCCAATGGACTAGATAAGGAGGCAAATAAAGGAAGAGCCAGAAAACTTAACCTGGTCTACAAGGTAACACAGAACAAGTACAACAAACGGAACCATACACAAATTACTAGACAAAACTAAACAGGTGGACAGAGTTAAATTAGAAGGACTAGAATATGAAGATGGTTTCATCAAATAAACAAAATAAAACAGTCAAGAATACATTAATTAAGGAAGTATAAAACAGTAGATAAACTGACTGGACCAGATATACTGGATGAATATACTGTCTTAAAAAAAAACAGAACACCAAGGATTTATTTTGCGATTTTAATGAAATTTACAGAATTTGAGCATGCAATTGAACTGCATCGATGATCAAAAAATCAATTGTTTTGGATCCTATTTAATGGAATTTTTTTCTTGATTTCGACATTATGAAGACCTGCTGGATTTTTAATGTAATTATTTCTAATATCCAATTAGCCTCTGAGTAGTTTTACGTTTCAGTTTGTAAAACTTAAAAAATGCCCCGTGTTCGAAGTGATTTTGAAATGCGCTTTATTGGTAAGCGAGAAGCGGGTATTTCGGTTCGTGCTATTGCTGAAAGGGTAGGCCGTAGTGCATCGGTGATAGTTATCTGCTGGTCTATATGGTCCGAAGCTGGGGAGAATCGACGTAGACTTCGATCAGGACGTCCAAGAAGTACCACTGAGCGTGAAGATCGAGCTCTTAGTCTTACAACTTTAAGGGACAGATTTACAACGTCGCGGGCATTGGGAAATGACTGGTTGGCTCTAAATAGCCAAAGAGTATCCTTAGCTACTGTTTACAGAAGAATCCGCAGTTTTGGTAGTAGATCCTACCGTCCACAAGTGTGTCTACCTCTTACTCCTCAGCATCGCAGAGCAAGACTTAATTGGTGCAGGGAAATACAACATTAGACCCATGAATGGAAAAAAAATATCTTCAGCGTTGAGTCTCGGTTCTGTTTATTGGCCCATGATGGTCGCAGAAGAGTGAGTCGTCTAAACGGTGAACGCAGAATTTTACAATTTGCCGTTGAAAGGCATACGGCCCTTACGCAGGGAGTTATGGTTTGGTGGGCGATAGCGGTCTCCTTTAGATTTTTTAGAAGCGATAGTCGGTCTCCTCTAGTTTTTTTAGAAGCATGTCTTAACGCGATTCGGTATATTGACAACATTTTTCAGCCAGTGCTAGTGCCCTATGTAAAGCCTTGCAGACCCCATTTTCAGCAAGATAACTCTCGGCCCCACACAGCGGCCATTACAAGACAGTTTCTGGATTGTGACGATATTAATTTGTTACCTTGGCCATTTCGTTTCTGCAGATGTATCGCCTATAGAACATGTTTGGGATATGATAGGTGTTGAATAGTATATTAAAGGACGAGTTCAGTCAGCGCGACTTTACAGCACGCGTCCAAGTTTGGAAAACGACGAGCGTAGCGAGGAGTTTTCTAATGGACAAGTGATGAAAAACGCCTGACGAACGAGTTTTTTATAACATTTTTTCTATTTTGCGCCCTTTTATTCCATGTTATGCCATATCTAAATAAAAAAATCGCCCATACATATTCATAAAATTTTATGGTGGTTGGTTACACTGATAATTGACACTTGAAATTAATTAAAAGGTTATAATTAAAATGGGTGAAAAAATATCTTGCACTCCACTAGAATTGAAAGAAATAACAGCAAATACAGTGAATAAATTGTTGCCAGATAAATGTTGAGCTAGATATCAAAAAGAATACTGCAAATTTAAGTGGGTGTAAAGTGGGAGTTGTTTAATCTAAATAAAGTTACAGTTTTTTCGGAAATTGTTTTACTTGCTTACTTCAAATTACAACGTAAGAAGTATATACCATCAAGTTTATGGACGATATATTCTATGTTGAGGTCCTGTTTATCTATACATAAGGATGTAGATAAATCCAAATATTGTAAATTGCAGGCCTTATTGAAACGGATATCTCATGGCTACGCACCTAAAAAGTCGAAGATTTTAGAAGAATATATTCATAAATTTATAAGGGAAGTGGATGATAAGTCTTATCTGGCTATGAAGGTGGTTAAATTTGTATGTATATTGCAGCTTTGTATGTAACGGTATTCATTATAGATCGTCTTGATAATGGGTTATAATGCTGTGCTTAGATGTCAAGAATTAACGTATATCTCTGTCAATGACATATAATACAGATCCGATTCCATCATTGTGTCTGTATCTAAAACAAAAAATTACATTCCAAGTATGTTTGCAATTACAGATCCTCATTGGATTGACTTAATTAAAAAATATGCTAACTTACGTCCTAATAATGTTACCCATAAGAGATTTTTCTTAACTTTTCGTAACAGTCATTGTATTAATAGTCCAATTGGTATTAATATGGGGAGAATATCAAAAGACATTGTGACATTTCTCAAATTTCCAAACTCTGATCTTTACACTGGACATTGTTTCCGAGAAATATGCGACACATTTGGCCAACCATGGTGGTGATTTGTTGACAGCAAAAAATCATGGTGGATGGAAGTCTACTACTGTTGCGAAGGGGTATGTTGACGCTTCGTTAAAAAAGAAGATTGAAATATCTAAAATGTTTGGGTCTGAGCAAGCAAATATCAACTTACCTGGATGTTCTTCTAGTGCCCCACATTTGCAACTTGGTAGCAACAGTAGTAGAAGCAACGTATATAATGTCCCTGGTGTGAGTGTTACTGCTCAAGAATCCAATGGTACTATAAATATTTTTAATACTTGTACCATTGAAAAGAATTTTAAATAACCATTAATTAATTATATTTGTGTATTCACGATTTCCACACATCTTCTTCTTCAAATGCCATCTCCTCTGGTTATCTAAACTTGGCTATCATAACTGTTTTCACTTTTGTTGTTGTAGCTCTAAACAACTCAACGGAACCATAGTTGTACAATTTTTTTAGATTATTTAACCTGGAAATGCGTCTTCCACATCTTATTTTCATCTTAGCTACATTCAAAACTGTCCCCCCAGAGATCCGAACAGAGGACTAGGGACTCAGGTATTTTCGCCTTGAAATTAGCCATGTTGATTAACTAGGGATATTTAATCAGCTAGATTCCAATGCTGTTGACCATTTCTTATAGTTCGTCCGCCTTTGGGGGCGATTTCTTACCCCCAGGACAATAGAGTGCCCTTCCGTTATCATTTAATATTGGTTAATTGCTTATATTGGCCGGCGCACATTCGGTCTATTATATAATATTAAAAAAATATTATATTACTTTTTTTTAAGTCCCACAAAGAAAGAAAAAGAATATTTGACACTAAAATAATTTGACGTTTCGAAGGATAATTAACTTGAAACCAATTCACTTTGTTTTTAACACAATTTTTAACACTAACCCCAATCTAAAGTTAACTTTTTGTTTTTTCACTATAAATTTCCCTCTATATAAACTTTCCACACATCACATAACCTCAAAACTATCTGGCCGAAAATTTAACGTTACTGACAGCTCTGAATTTCTGTGCCAACTTTGAATAAATTAACTGACTAAAAATAATACAGCACTCGGCGAGCCATTACCGCACGCATATTAGTGCTGTAATGAGTCTATTACAGACGCAAAATAGAAAAAGTAACTTACAGCGCCCCACTAACACTGTAATGGAACTTAGATGTCAAATTAGCGTAGTTTGGAATGAAATAACCCAAGTCGATATTGATAGCCTGATTTCTAGAATGCCTAACACGTCGAGGAATGCTAGAAATGAGTGGAGTGGAACATGGAGGTCCAACACACCATTAATTTTTATTCATTTGTTTTTTTGTTTCTCATGTTAATTTTTTGATTATCGATGAAGTTCATTTATATGATCAAATTCTGTAAATTTTATTAAAATCTTCCAACAAATACTTGGTGTTCTGTACAGTTTCTGTGCAGTATATATGGTTTATTATGTAGCTTGATAAACAAAATAAACAGGCACCATAAGACATGCAACATAGAAACAGGAACCATAGAGAGAAGTTGTTGCTAAGCACTTGGCAGACAAGATTCGGTAATATTTTACATAGGCCTATGTTACATAGGTAAAACTAGTAGGATAAAGATAGATAGATATGTGTAAACGAATAACATAAAATATCAGAAATAAATGTATCCTGTATTAGACAAACAAGACAAGACTGAAATGAGAACATAGTAAAGCCTAAGTAGATAAGTTTGGTCTTGTGTGTTATAAGATTCAGTTATCAAGGCTAGAAATAAAATACTAGATTGAAACAGGCAAGATTAGGCAGACAAAATTGGTTAGATAAGATTAGATGTACAAGACTATAAGTGTTAGAAAAGTTTGTAAGGTACTAATAAGGCAAAACATATAAATCTAGGTGAGTTAGATTGAACAGATAATAATACAAGGAACAAGCTTGAAATTTATCAGGTAAAGTAAATTCTGGTGCTCTGAATTCAGTGGTGTTAGTCGTTTTTAAGGTCATTTAATTGAGTTACTTCAAATTGAAAAAAGGTTTTTGCTGTAATATTTTCAATATTTAATCCATTTTTCTTGCCAAAATTTGATTGGATATTCATTATTTTGATAAAGTACACTAACCAAAACCATCTTATGATTGAATGATGGATTTAGTTGGAAACAATACGATTTTTAATTTTCTTTTTGCAAGAGAGAATAGAATCCTGTTAGAAGTTCAGGGCTACAATTTTTTAAATTAATAAACTATTATTAATTATTTAAATTAAATTAAATTTTATAAAACACTGTACACAAAGCTGGATTAAATGACCTAACTTAAAAAAAATGACACTACTGAATTCAGCGCACCCAATTTTACTTTACCTGATAAGTTTCAAGCTTATTCTATTTTTCGACTAGCACAATGTTATTAAAAATATCGAGATAGACTGAAGTCTACCGTCAAGTTCATATAGAGCACACGAATATAGATAAAGGAAAGACTGATCCAGAGAAACTATGAATAAAACTTTTGTAACAGGACTAGACAGAATAAACTAAAACATAAATGTTATTTATTTAGTTTTGCTTTTATTTTGTTCTAGTAATTCTGCCAGTTAATTAATTAATAAATATTAATTTTCCATTTTTTATGTAAATATTTGTTTTGTTAGAACATCCATTGTTGTGAATGTTAAATATAATTTGTTTAATTATTATCAATAAAGTAGTTTATAATAAATGTATTAAATGATTTATTAAATTTTAATTACATGGGACGGGTCACAAACATTTTCGTTTACATCGTACTTTTATTAATTGATTTCGCATAATATTTTGAATTATAAATATGTAGAAAGATTTAGTGTTGTTGTTAATTATGTAAGGAAATAAGAAATAAGTTAAAGTTTACAGCCAAATGATAGAAAAGAGAAATAGAAATAAAACGGAAATGTATATGTAAATACTTCCGCAAAACTTGTAATTAAGTTTAAAATTTCATTTAACTTTTTAAGCTTCTGCAATTGATGAAATAGATAGTAGACAGGCCTGGGGAAATTTCCCGAAAGGTAATCATAGCAATCA
This sequence comes from Phosphuga atrata, assembly GCA_944588485.1. Taxonomy (NCBI): domain Eukaryota; kingdom Metazoa; phylum Arthropoda; class Insecta; order Coleoptera; family Silphidae; genus Phosphuga; species Phosphuga atrata. Next base: position 27,002,310 of record OX155896.1, on the reverse strand, counting down.
CGTTTTCTTCCTAAAAAAAGGCCGAAACAAAATTCTTATTTGCTAATTTAATATACGGTTCACTTCAAAAGGGAAATTTGAATTCGTTTCTTAATTTCAGTTGTAATTAAATTAATTTTCAATTTAATTAGTTTATTTGGAAAAAAAGTGTTTTTTAGGAAGAGCAGAAGGGAATTATCATCAACTTTTAATTAATTTAAAAGCTTCATGAAATGTGCACTCGATGGAGAAATCGTATTTAAAAAATTAAAATAAAAAAGGTTGATCGCATGCATTTTATGCATGTGAAATTTAAAATATGAGATATATGTAAATCAAGTAATCGAGCATTTATTTTATGCAGATTTTAAAAAATATTTTACGTTGTTTGAATAGTTAACTTCTAAAATAAACATACAAACAACTTGAATATGTCTCAAAGGAATATAAAAAACTGGTTTAATAACAAAGTCATTGTTTAATATAAATGGACGAGGTGGATTTCTTAGTTGTCTCGGTGGTTCTCGCGGTGGACATGGTGGTTCATCTTGCATAGGACGCGGTCGTGGTATAGGCAGAGGCCGTGGTAAGGAATACCAAAAGGAATCGATGCCTGTAACTAAATTGAGCCGTTTGGTACTCAAGCCATCAAAAAGTTCGATATCATTGAAGCACTGAAGATTATGCCTGTACAGAACTTAACGTGCTTATCAACGTACCTGTTGCTTTTGTAGCCAATAGTGACAGTGACGGACACATTTGTCTTGGTGTTAAGCGCAGCAAGAAAGTAGCCACCGCTATGCGTGGAACAAGTTCTTAGCTAAACTTTCCATTGTCCCAGTCCATAAATGTTATTGTGGTAAAAATATTGATAAACCACTTACAATGCCATTTAAATTAACCGGCAAAGGTGGTTTGGCTACCGTACGTTTAATCCCAGCCCCAAGTGCTATTGCACCTGCCCCAGTTGCAAAGAAGCTCAGTTAAATGTCTGATATTGAAAATTGTTACACTTCGGCCCGTGGTTCTTCTGGAACCCTTGGTAATTACACCAAGCCTCCCTATGCTACCATTGCTAAGACTTATGACACCTGCCTTGTGGAAGGAAATGAATCTTGCCAAGACTCCATAACAAGAGTCCGTTGAAATTCTTGTCCAGGAATCATTGTCCGGTTACTGGAGCCACTCGCCCAACGTATGCCAGCTAAGATTTTTTTATTCTGAGAAACCTTACTAAAACTAAACCTTATTTATTGTGGTTCGCCGGTATTGTTTTATTCTGTCCAATTTTGTGATCTAAATATAAACTGTAAATATTCAATTAAAGTTTTATTATAAATATTCATTAGTATTTAATTTCGTAAAATTAATTCGTTAACGGGAGAGTAGTAGTTTCCTCAATTTACTAAATTTCCAATGCAGTTTTATAAATTATTTAAGAATTTTTATTAAATTGTTAATAAAATATCGAAAAAATCGATTTTATACGTACGTGAAAAACCTCTGTTTCAAAGATACAGGGTAAACAAAATTTGCGACAACCATATTCGGTATTTGTTAAAATCATTAATGTTAATAAAACTGTGGCTTACGCCAATGTGTTTATCAAGTACAATTAAATTATGAGTTTATCAAGTACAAACAATTGTTGACAATAACTTGGAACGGTGTGAAATAACAGTAGATTTCATTTGAATACGTTTAGTCATTGACCATCCCCTGTATCGCTCGCAGTTGTTTATGTTGAGTGACGTATGGCTGTCTTTGACGTTGACGCGTCTTTAATATTGATTTCATTTTTATACGTCTCGTCAGTGTTCATCACCTGTATCGGTCACAGTTGTTTACATTGAGAGACGTTTGGCTGTTTGGGTTGTCTTTAATAGTTAGTGCAATCCTCTACCATGTATACGAATGCCGAGATAACTGACCTGCATTTCATATATGGATTTGCTGACGGCAATTCATTACAAGCTGGACGATGATAGCACATTGAACAGTTTCCGTATTATTCCCGAGCGAAAAATCTTCGAAAACATTCTACGACGTCTTCGTGAAACAGGCATATTGAAACGAAATGGAGGTTCAGGAAGATTAATGACAGTAAGAACTGTACAACTGGAACAGAATATGCTAAACATGATAGAGGAAGATCCGAGTACTACTTCTTGCCAAATCTTCTTAAAAAATTCTTAAGGGCAATTTGTTGTATCCATACCACATTCAACGCTACCAGGCAACTACTGCCTGCTAAATATCTTCCACGTATAGCATTATGTCAATAGCTTTTGCAAACATTAGATCTAATCCCTCAATTCCTGCCAAAGATTCTTTTCACCGACGAAGCCAGCTTCTCAAGAAATGTAATAAGGAATATCGGGTACATTTTGAAAATATGGCTGTACAATATGGATCGTCACCTTTATTACGAGTGCAATCAAAAGAAAGATTAATTGTTGGTGCTTCATTAGTGCATACTACAGTTGAAGCACACAATTGTATTCAGTTTTTTTGTTAAAGTGCTATGGTCGTCCTCAAGTTGGAAATAAAGCAAAACTTGTTGAGAGGCTAAGATAACAATAATTTGTATATAAGGTTTTATATTATTAATTTAAAAAATGAAAATGAATAATAGTAAATAGAAATTATTTTTATACATTTTTTGATAATTTAATCATTTTTGATAAATAAATAGTGAAATTGTAAAGATATAACTAAAGATGATTTCATATGAAAAAACATTTTATACAAATATTCTTGTATTTTGTATACTTCTATAATAGTTCTTGCAAAACCGATCTACGTAACAATGCTTCAGTAGATCCAGGTCTTGATAAAGGAAAGTGGTTGAAGCTTGAAGCACAACCACCTTGTTCACATCTTTTAACTCATAAATCACATTTTGGACAGTTTTTTTATATGTTTTTGTGTCGTAGACTTAATAAGTTTTTGACAAAATTTGAAACAAAGCTTTGGGAAACTAATAAAATAATATAAATTCTTTACGAAAATTTTACCACTATTTTAATTTACTACGCAAATCACATACGCAAATGACATATTCCATAACAACAACGTTATTTCTTCCTTTTTTCACTGATAATTTTGTATACTTTCACTGAAATACTTATATTATTATTTTAAAGTTTGTATATAACAATTAAAATCGTACTGCTGATAATAAATAATTAATATATTTGTTTGCTCTTAAATATATTGAAAACATTATATTCACTGATTATACGTCAAAGAGTGCCCGAAAAGCATAGCTGAAATTGACGCATACAAGTATGATGAATGGTCTATTAGACCGATATTTCTACCAGGCAAGAATTAATGGCGAGATGTATCGCAGATTTTTGTAAGAAACACAGCCCGAGTTTCTACAGGATGTGCCATTGGCGACAAGACTTGCATTTCTTTATTATTCATTGGAATTAACATTGAGTAAATATAATAAATACACTTTGAATAACACTATTTGTTGGTACATATTTTACACATTTTACAGACTTAGCACAGAAATCACACAATACCCGGGTTATGTAAATCTTACCCAGGAATTCCTCGCTCCAGTAAAAAACTGTGATTTACTTTTGACAGGGAGTTTGTTGTACAAGTTGGTACCCCAGTAAGTGTATGTGCTTTGGCTGGTTTGCATCCGGGAGCGGGGTATGATTACATTATCTCATGCTCGCGTTTCATAACCATGATTATTTGAATGGATATTAAAGTTTGATAAGTTTTTGTGGACATAACGTAAATAGATGAGCATATAATATTTCGGCAAGGGAAGTGTTTTCAGTTTCGTGAATATCGGTCGTTCAAAGAGCTCGCTTTGGTAGAAGAAATAATTGTTTTGTAGATGAAATATTGTGGTTTATGCACGATAGTACACCACTATATTTGATTGGTCGAGGTGGACCACATGCATTGCCATTTCGTTTCTGTTTCACGAATAAGTCGATGAATGTTGTCGAAGATTTTTCTGTCGGGGATATTACGGCTAGGAAACCGTTCAAAATACAATCGTCTAGGCACTCGTCTTAGGTAAAAAGGCACAGTGAAAGTAACCAGAAAATCGTCAAACAAGCAGTGTTATGGAATGAAGAGGCTGTCAGAAGATATCAAGAAAACCTGACGATTATAGAAGGAATGGTGGAAGTGGCGGAGTTTGGTCAACTGTCAGAAATGGTACGAAAGGCTTTAATTGTTAAAGTTTCGCACAACCAGAACTGTCATGGAAATGCATGGGTGGACAAAGAAACTAGAGTGATGAGGAAAAGAACCAGAGCAGAAGGGCTTGGAAGGGCTTGGAAGGAAGAAAGAACAACACTGGAAAGATTTCAAAATCAGCTTAAAAATATGAGGGATTTGGAGAAGAGAAAGAGACAGGAATGGGAGAAGCTCCAGATGCGGAAAATCAACCAAACGAGCAGAGAGTCGGACATCTGGAAATACATTGCTGCAGGTAAAGAAAAGAGAGAAATCCCAAGGTCCATCGCGATAGAAAGCTGGAGGAACCACTTCAGAGATTTATTGGCAGACGAAATAACAGAGTACGGCGAGCGAAGAGATAGAAATTTTGGGGCGGTAGAAACCAGAGAGGATTTCCTAGAAGAAATTACAAAGGAAGAATTGGAAAGTGTTCTGGCGGCGCTTAAAAAAAGGAAAGCCCCAGGGCCAGATGCGGTACCAAACGAAGCGTGGTGCTTGGCTACACAAACAGTGAAGGAGAAACTGCTCGCCGAACTTAACAGTTTCTTCAAAGGCAGCAAACAAATTCCGGATAGTTGGCGAGAGGGAATTATTGTGCCAGTCCTTAAACATGGAAATAAGGAGGAATTGAGTAATTACAGAGGGATAACTCTTATGGATACCGCATACAAAATCTACGCTAAACTACTGGAGGGAAAATTGCTAGAAGAAGTGGAGGAGATGAAGCTGATTCCAGAAGTTCAAGCCGAATTTAGAAAAGGTCGTGGTACTACAGAACATCTTTTCACACTAAACTATATTGTTCAAAAAGAATTGAGGAAACCAAAGGGAAAATTGTACGCAGTATTTATCGACTTAAAAGCAGCCTATGACTCTGTAGTGCGGGAGAAAGTGTGGGAGTTTATGAGTTCAAAAGGTATATCGCGTCAGTTGAGAGAAAGTATCGAACGTCTGTATGAGGGAACATGGTGCAGAGTGAAAGTTGGTGAGGCTACATCTGAAAGGTTCGAGGTTGTGAAAGGTTTAAAACAAGGGTGTCCTCTAAGTCCATTACTATTCAACCTATATACGGCGGACCTAGAAAGGACGCTAAGTATGGGTCAGGCTGGGGGGGTAGTAATAGGGACCAGGAAAGTCTGGAGCCTAGCCTACGCGGACGACGTCGTTGTGCTAGCCGCTACGTATGCAGAAATGAGAGAGGTATTAACACGACTGGAAAGGTTTTTTAAGAAGCGCGTGTTAAAGGTGAACGTTGAAAAAACTAAGTGGATGTTATTCCGGAAGAGAAAGGGAGCAAATAGAGAGAGTTTTAAATGGAAAAAAACGGAGATAGAACAGGTTAGGAGCTTCAAATATCTAGGTTTTGTGTTCCAGCAGAATGGTTCGTGCAGAGAGCATATTCGATTTATAGTTAAAAAAGCATGGATAGCTGCTAATAGGTTCTGGGATGTGTGGAGAGTTTACTTTAGAGAGAATTATAGGGCGAAGATGGTGATTTGGAAGGCATGCGTGCGAAGTATCCTGATGTACGGGGCGGAAATATGGGGAGTAAAGGAGGAGGTGGACATAGAAAGGGTACAACTACAATATATTAAGAGGATCCTCCAGTTAGAGAGGTCTACCCCTTGGTATATTGTTCTCCAGGAGACAAACACCAACAAAGTCGCCAGTTATGCAGCAACGAGAGTGGCCAAGTTTGAAAGAAAAGTGGACGGTATGAATGAGGAAAGAATAGTGAAAGAAGTGCTGAAAGTGTTAAGGAAAGAAAGGATAGAATGTAAGACTGAAACCAAGTGGGGATGCCAACGAAAGCTGATGTATGAAAGAGGTGGATGGAGTCACGTAGAGATTGAGAGAATGATAAATGAAGGAATGCTAGTTGAAAAATTTTTGGAAGAGAGACTAATAGAGGTAGAGCTGCAGGAGAGACAGAAACACATAGACGAAGGTACTTATAACAAAGACTACGGGAAGATCCAAGTTACAGGCAGATGCCCAGAATATCTCCTCAACCCCGAAGTTTCACAGACGACTATTGCGCGCTTTAGATGCGGAAGTGAAGAAAGGGGTAGGAGATATTGGATGGCTGCAAGTGATAGAACGTGCCGAGCATGTGGAGATGGTGAGGAGCTGTGGCAACATTGGGTGGCGAGTTGCAGAAAATGTGTATGGACTGAAGCGGAAAAGGTAGCAGTAAGAAGTTGGGAAAAAGCAATGGACGAAAGTGGGTCGGGCCTCAAATACATGAAGAAAATATTAAAATGCAAATACGCGGGTTCAATGAACTCAGAGTAGTTTGTGTTCTCTTTTCTTTTTGTATGTGTACATACGTATATATATATTTCCTTTTTTTAGAGACCTTAATATTGTTTTTGTTGGTTTTTTTGCTCTTTCTTTCTTTATTTTTGTCTTTGTGTTTTTTTTCCTTTTTTTTGAGATATAGGGATCTCGGTTTTGTTTTGAATGTAAATTTAGTCAATATACTATATAAGTTGTAATCACAAATTTGTAAAGTAAGATTTATGCCAATAAAGGATTAACTACTACTACTACAATCGTCTAGCTTGCAATGAATTGCCATCAGCAAGTCCATATATGAAATGCATGGCAGTTATCTCGACGTTCCACAGTGGGCAAAATACCCAAAAAGCTGGCTATAATGCAAAAAACAAATTTTAATTCAAATAATTAGAGAAAAACTCTTAGCATTATTTTAGCTCATTAGTTGAGAGCAGGCAGTGCTCTCAACTAATGCTCTTTTTCGAACACCCTTTTTTCGTTGTCATTTATAGATTTTAAATACGTCGAAACGTGTGCGCGTAGCAACCAAAAATAGCAGCTTTTCAAAAGTGTATATTTGTTATATCCAGTAACCAATTAGAATATAAAAACATGGATTTTTCTCGCGAATACTTGTACTTTAATATACAACTAATTATAAATATATACATCAAAATTGTGGAAATTATAAATTGATAGACAATGGACTGCGGTTTTGAGATCCTTTAATTATTTAACGTTGACTAAAATAGAATTTAAAAGTCTAGCTAGGTGAAGCCCTGCTTTAATAATCCTTGGTGAATTATATTTACGCAAAACATATCTGAAAATTAGCTGCAGAAAGTCGCAGGTTTGCCCTTTTCAACTCTCATTGTAGAATAATGTAACAATGTAAATTTTTATTCGATGTTATATCAGTCCTGATCAACACACATATATATATATATATATATATATATATATATATATATATATTCGTTAAATAAACGAAATGTTTTATTATTAACAAAATAATAACACAAAAAAACCTTGATTATCCGGTTGCGGATTATCTGTGCTTTTTTATTTCAATTAATTTACATATCATAAATATCATATGTTACGGTAGAAGTACGGTACATGTACACATTTTCTGGTATATGTACACATTTACTTTCTTGGTTGGTAAATGTGAGTTCAACTTACATTTACCAATTATTTCCGGCAAATGCAAAAATGCAAATGTACATTTGCAAAATGCTGTTGGCAATTGTTAGAGGTTTACATTAACATACACATTGCACGGGCTGTCCAACAAGACACACGCGATATTGTAACACACAAAAGTATACATTTGCCGGTAAAAGTGGATATATAAAGCTGATCTCAGATTTAAGCTCACATTTACCTATAAAATTGGTAGATCTATATATGTTACGGTAAGTGTACGTTGTTCGGATAATGTACACATTTGCCGGCATACATACACATATACCTTCTTGGTTGGTAGATGTAAGTTCAATTTACATTTACCAACTATTTCCGGCAAATGTGTACATATACCTACCTAATGATGTTGGCAAATGTATAGAGGTTTTTAAAAACACCTACTGTTTACTATTTTGGGCGTGATTAGGTCTGATAAATAATTAATTTAGGATCACAATAAAAAAAATATTTAATATACAAACGGAAAAAATATAATAAATATAAGGTATAACTTATAAGGTATAACGAACCTACTCTTATAATCTCCTTTTCAATAAATTTTGTTCAAAATGTATTAATTGTTTTTATGTATAATAAAATATTAGTATACAAGTATATTTTATTTCTGTTTCTAAAAATGTGTACTTTTAACGGTAAAAGTAGATATATGAAGCTGATCTCAAATTTAAACTCAAACTTACCTATCACATTGGTAGATGTATACAAATACTGGTAAATGTTTTCATTTGCCGATTTTGGTTACCGTACTACCGTAACACATATAATGAATACTTTTTTCATAGAAATACACAAAATGAAGTTTTTACTTTTGAATATATATTCCGTAACTAGAGAAAGACATTAAAATTTATAAATATTATGGGCAATTTTGTATCCGCCATTTTGTTTTTTGGAAAGCCAATATCAGATTCGTAAACGGCGACCCCAAAATCACTAAATAATAAATTTTGTTTGAATGACATTAAAATTTATAAATATCATTAGCCATTTTGTATCCACCATTTTGTTTTTTTGAAAACCAATAATAGATTCGAAATCAGCGACCCCAAAAACACCCCGAGTTATTGCAAAATAATGATATTGTGTCCACTGTGCGTTCGTATACATGGTAGAGGACTTCACTAACTTTTATAGACATTTCAAACAGCCAAACGTCACTGAATATAAACTGCGACCGATACAGTTGATGATCACTACTGACGAGACGTATCCAAATGGTATGTTAGTAGATAAAACAGCCGTTCCAAATGAATGCTTGTATCCAGGATGGAGGAAGTCATTCCGAACATTTATTGTAGATTGAGCAGCTTTACATGTAGTTTTTCATAATAAAATGTTGCTTCTGTCGAAAATTTTATTCACCCTCTATCTTCGAAACGGGTTTTTCAGAAATTATCATTAGATAAAATATTTTTATAATACGCCAAGGAATAACTCTTTGAATTTTAGCCGCATGTTTACTTAATACCCTGTATAAAAATGTTTCAGTAATCTATGCAAATTTGCTATAATTCTTTGCCAATAGTTAAGTCACAACTTTGAAATTGGTTAGAAAAACTGAAGAACAAACGTTTTTCAATTTGCATTTTCCTTTAAGATTTTTTGTAGTTTAATATCTCTTTATTGGCAACTATGGTTACAGAAAGCACTTAATCTAATTTTTTTAATTAAAAATTATTATTGTTTTATAAGAGATGTGCTACGGTTTCTGCTAGGGATTCCCCTCTCCTTTCTTTGCACGTCATGATATGGTGTTTTCAAGCTTCCTCCCCACATGATCGGTATCTGCAGTCCTCGTCTGGATTTTTATGTTTTAACAGATTTTCTAAAAGTAAAAAAAAAAGTGATTGCATATTTCAACAAAGTTTTAGTTGATATAATTGTGAATAATATTATTCCTAATTGCAAAGTTATGACAATTTTAAATTCTGTATAAACTCGATTTTTTTTTCAATTTTGATTTTGCTATTGGAATGCTTGAAATGCCTATGGTTTCAGCGAAAGTTTCGCAATCCAATATTTGAAAAAACTATCGGCTGATACTTGGTTTGTTTTTGATTTTTTTCTAAAATTGGCAAATATTAACCAAAAATAAATCATAACATAAATAAAAATATTATAACCAGTTGAATTTTAGACAAATTTTAAAATTTTTGTATTGTTTTTGATTTTGCGGTTGTCAGCTTTTAGAATCTCAACAAACTTTTTGCTAAAAATATTTCAGCTGAAGACATTTTTTAAAGAAACTGCAAAACCAATACAAAATCTGCAATTTTTTTGATTTTGCGGATTTTGTGGATGTGCGGTAGAATTTTTTGGAACAGTTTTGGTTTCTGCAAAATTTCTTTTATATGGAAATTCTTACAAAATTTTAATGGAAAATTTTAAAATTTCTTAAAATTTTGACTTTAACTCCAAGAAAATTTCTGATATAGAAGAACACCTTATGATTTGTGACAGAACTAATAAGGCTATTTCCATATTTCACTGAGATCCGAATTTTCTGATAAATCGCAAATTCGCAACATAATAAATTGTAATTTTTCCTCGTAGAAATATGTGATGAATGTTAGATGAATTTTAGAAAATAAATTTACAAAAGAAAGCAAGAGTTTGAGATTCCTCGAAATTTTGCTATTTGTTCTATCTTGCCTTTTCTGGGGTCTTTCTATCTGGGGTTTGATATATCTAATCTTGTCTCATCCATCTAATTCTGTTTATCTAATATTGCTTGTATAAAATCCTATTTATTTGCCAATGTCTATTTTACTAGAAAATAAATTTAATAATAGAAACGTATTGGATCGAGAAATAATAATGATTAGATAAATTATTGGCTAGTTCAATAAACGTCGACGATATTGGTGAATGCGCAGGGTATTTATGTAATGTTCGTTCATCTAACTTCCAAGCCACGTCGCACCGCTAACAACTTGGCGGATATTTATTGATAAAAGTTTATTATGTAAACGTTGTGAGATCGTTTCCGAAAGTATACCAAAAATTGAAATTTACCTCACGAAATCTAGAGAAGTGGAGAAGAAGAAATGGAGAGAAAGAGATAATGTGTGCGTTTACTAATAAATTACAGAGATATGAACTTGCTAAAATAATATTAGAACCGTTTAATTAATATGGATTAAACGGACAATCCAAATGTTTTATTTCAAAAATCTAATCTTGTGGATATATTTTGTATGTTTTATCTTGTCTGCGATGAAAAATATGATCTGTGTAAAGACAGAAACTGACACATATTTCACTTTTTCTTGTTTTTTCCTAATTAAATATAAAATATCTAAAGGCATTATCCCTAATATTCGAGCCACCTAAGATTATTTCGTACGTAAACCCATTGCTTTCTTTTTCAGCTTTGTTTTTCTTGTTCAAGTGCCATTAATGCTAGTGAAATACAGAGGCGAGAGTCTACAATCAAGCTTTGTAGAGGAGACCTTACATCCCATCTTAAGGTTAAGCACATTGCCTTTTATTTCATTACATCTTCTTTCTGGACTTTACCACCTAAACACCTTACAATTCACATGTCTTTAGTATAACATACGAATACCACGAGTTTATAGCAAACAAGGATTTCTATAAAATTCCACTAATAAATAATTATGTTAAAATAATGATAATAAATATTGATGAAACATATAAATTCTCTCAGTTTTATTATCGATGGAGTATGTTATGATATTTTTGATATATTGTTCTTCGTAATATTTTTTACCAAATTTTCATTTATATTGCATCCAAGGAAGTAGATGTTTCAGGTGATCTATTATTGAAGACATAATTTATATTTTAGTAACATTTGAAAAAAAATTTCTCTTAAAACTAAATTTCAAACTTTCGATTGGTTTTTAAATCCTGTTTTTGGTCGCTGAAAATGAATTTATAATCGGTGTACTAGAATATGGGAAAATTGTTGTCTATATATGACAACAATTTTCCCGTAATAAGCGTTCCATTGATCGTATTTTGTGGTACCTTTCTGGATCTCAAAACTTTAAGACCCTCTGTATTATCCTTTTCTTAGACGTTAAATTACAAAAATATATAACATGAATGCAGAATGCAGTTTTAAATTGGATAATATAATGGAAGGAAATAGAGATAAATTTAACTTGTTTTCCAAAATTAAAATTTTATGTAAAACCGAGCAAAATTTCTGTAATCATTCATATAAAGTGATTATATGAAACTGGGATTTAGGGTCTAATAGCCTCGCATTCGGTTGCACATAAAAAAATTTGAAACATAAACGCAATAAATTTTTAACGTTTGCACGAAAGTGCTCTAAAAAGGTCGTTAATTGGCTAATGTGTAGCAAGTTTTTCTCCATGTAATTTGTGTACCGTACAAACACTTCAAGTGAATAGGTAACGATAAGCATTAGCATGCTAAGAACTGTACAAACAAAAATGTTTACGCTTAATTGAAAATTATTTCGAACGATACAAATATTTATCTGAACGGACCCGATCTCGACAGCTCAGTTAGTTTATGGCATAAAGAAAACTTGTTTATTTGGAATTATCTCCGGACGCTTAATGGATTCATTATATTTGTAAGCGTTCATAAATCCTAAGTTCATATTCGAGGGGAAGTCGTTTAAAATGAATAAACGTTGGATAGAGGAAGTTATATATTATGGAGCGGTAAAATGCAATAAGTGTTTGAAATATTTACAGGTGACCTGTAAAACGCCATTACAGTCATGCGTGTTGGCGTGTTTCTATTGATTGCGGACCACAAGCAGAGGGTTGTATGGAGTACCAAAGGCTCAAGGATTGCGGATATCGAAACGTTGACGCACTTATATTAATCACATGATAATACAATTAACGTCGCGACACGCCACTCTAATCCGGGGCTTTGCCTTAATATTATACACACCAGCTCTCTCTATACACACACACACACATATATATATATATATATATATATATATATATATATATATATATATATATATATATATATAAACCCTAAAATTTGTAACTAACATGTTTGGATTTGTGTGGCTACTTACTATGCTAATGGAGTAATTATCCTTTTTTTGTTTTATTCGACTTCATTCGATACAACTAATCGCACTTAATTATAAGTCTCCTTAATATTCATGTCGTGGACATGACAAACAAGAATTTTTTTCTGGTTAAAAACCAAACCAAATGCAATAGTAAATAAGCAATTAGATTAGATTGAGATTGATTTGCAAAATATACAGAAAACAAAATATAATCAACAGACATTAAGCTTAGGCAAAGAGTGGAGGATGTAATTATTTTAAATTTGAGACAAACAATAGACAAAGAAGATTGGGGATGGAAGGTGGAAGTCTAGTATCTTGTATCGGTACATAAGTCTAGTATAATCTGTCGACTGAAAATCAAATTCAATTTACCAATCTATAAATGTAAGAATCATACATATTAGGCAAGTCACAGTTGTAATACATTAGCATATCAAAATAAAGAAAACAATTAGACTTCATTAAAAAATCTCTGACACTAAATAGCATTTATCCAGGAGCTAAGAGTTAATTCGGGAACTCCTTGAATACCTATTCGATATACAAGGTGGCGTTTCTCTTTTCATCAAAAGTTTATTTGAAAGTATAAAATTGTGTGACATTACTTGTAAAAAATTATATCGTTCAAATGGCCACCATTATGAATTGTTGCTCGTAAAACATCTGGCTCCAAATTGGCGATTTCTTTTTCAATGTTAGCTTCCAAGACTAGCATGGTTCGTGGTTTGTTGTGGTAAACGCGAGATTTTAAAAAGCCCCAAAGGAAGAAGTCTGGTACTGTTAGATCTGGCGATCTGAACGGCCAGTTCAAATCTTCAGAACGTGAGATCATTCGACATGGAAATTGGTGTCTCAAAATCCTCATAGTTACCAGAACTGTGTGAGCGGTTGCTCTGTCCTATTGAAACCAAGAATGATCCAGACCCAATGCAGCAACTTGTGGCAAAAAAAATCGCTTAGCATCTGCTTGTAACGGTGGCTAGTTATGGTGACGGTGTCTTCAAAAAAACCAGGACCAATCACTTTTTTATTGCAAATGCCGCACCCGGATGTAATGGATCTTATTGCATTAAATATAGATTCTCTATGCCCCAGAAATGCAAATTTTCTTTGTTAATTTAAGCACCTAAGTGGAAATGGGCTTCATCCCTCAATTATGATTTTTGATACGAAATCATCCTCTTCTTGCACCAAGTTCAACAGAGTTTGGCAGCTAGTTAACCTTGGCCGACGGCCAGAAGGCAGCAATTCGTGAACAGTTTACACTTTGTAAGGGAATATTTTCAAATCTTTCATAAAAATCCTTTGCAACGAACGTCTGCTGATACCTAATTGTGTGCATCGTCGTCTCGTTGATGTTTGTGAATTATCTATGACGGCGTCGGCAACAGCAACGATGTTCTCGTTTGAACGAGCACTACGAGGCCGGTCACTTCTTGCGACATCTTTAGTGGAACCAGTTTGCACGAGGTGCTCAGCCAAACGTTTAATTGTTCGAGCACATGAAACACGACGGCAGGGTAAACGACGGCAAAAATCCCGTTGCGTTAAAACAACAGACTGAATATTTGACCAATAAGCAGTAAAATAAATCCACGTTCTTGAGGTGTGTATCTCTCCATGGCTTGTTAACAACTAATTCGCTATATATCTACATCATAAATGTCAAAGCACAGTGACATTTGGCGCCATCTGCAAAAATGACAGCCAATTCAAATTATGACCCTATTTTGCGCCACCTTGTATAGTTGTGTGTGTATAACCGTATGTATTTCTGCATGGCATACGCTGAGAAGAACATCTACAACCCCCATTTGTCTTAATTTTCTCAGATTAGCGTAAATGTCCGGTATTCCTCAAGATAGATACCTAAAAATTTTACTTTTTTTTATGGCGAGTTAGCTTGCATTTCCCAATTTTATGCATTGCATTGAAATATAAAATAGCTGACTTTTCCAATATTATGTTGTAAGCTATTGTCAGAGAAACAGGTGTAGAGATTTAATAGGGTAACGTTCAAATGTGCTGCCATTGCTTCAGGTGAACGCCCCGAAACTAAGATGCTTGAATCATACGCCTATAGGGTGCAGTGATTAGAGCCAACAAAATTTATCATGTCATCTGTATAGAGAGAAAATAGCACCGGCGAAGAGATACTAGTGTGTCTAGTCTGGTATGTTTAGTCTAGTCTGTGTAGTCTGATCTGACTAGTCTGGTCTGTCTAGTTTGATCTGTCTAGATTGGTCTTTACGCAACTTTCACCGATACCCTTTAGGATCCAAGACACGAAAATCAATCTCAAGGAATGGAGGTCTAAATTTCTCGGCACACATAAGCTGCGCTGTTTCAAAAGCTGCAAAAACCGCATACGCGCTACAAAAACTGTTGCCAAACGTAGGATTGCTACAATGCAGTAGATGCACGCTGCTCAGCTTAGTGGCCCACTCCATCATGCTGTACGGGTCTCCTGCGTGAGCCAATGCACTGACAGAGAAAGAAGCAGCAACTGGCCATAGTAGAAAGATAAATGGCACTGCGGGTTTGCAGTGCATACAGGACCTTATATAGGGATGCGGCCCCCGTAATCGCAGGAATCTTCATCAAGCTTACTGCGAAAGAGCTATCTCGCTATCCAGAAGGCCGAGACATAGTAAAACAAAGAAACAGCAAAATACGTGTAAGGAATGGCAAAGAAACTGAGAGCATACAGAAAGGGAACAATGAACCAGAATATTAATCCCAGACCCAATCAAATGAAAGGACAGAAAGCACCGAGATCCCAATTTCCACCTGACACAGATAATTACGGGACAAGGAAGCTTCAAGGACTACTTACACAGTATTGGCAGAGCAAGAGAAGCACAATGGGCCTACTGCGAAGAGGATAACAGCATGTACTACACACTATTCGTCTGCGATTGATTGGAACGCGAACGAGTATCAATAATGAAGGACGGACTTCTAGAACCAGGAGCCATACTAGGCCACATGTAAAGAATAAAAAAAACCTAGGACAAAGTGAACAAAGCGATAAACAGATAATGTCCCACAAGGAAAAAGACGATAAGTTAAGTCAAGCCGCAGAAAGCAGTCATCTGGACATAACCACGGATTAGAATAGGGCATACATCCTGCAGTAATGAGAAAAGCCGGCCCGGGGTGTCTTGTTTTATGTTCGTTATAATTATTATTATTTAATAAATATATTTTAGTCTTAAAAGAAAGTTTGCTCTTTATTGTCTGGCCTGTCTACTCTGGTCTACCTATTTAGTCGCGTCTGCCTAGTCTGATCTGTTTAGTCTGGTTTGTTTGGTGTGGTCTGTACAATTGACTCTGTAGAGTCTGATCTCTTTAGTTTGGTCTCTCTTGACTAGTCTCTCCAGTATAGTCACTTCTGGATTTTCTTTCCACTCTGATCTGTTCTCTTTAGTTTGTCGAGTCTGGTCGGTCCAGTTTGGTCTATCCAGCCTGGTATGTCCAGTCTGGTCTCTATGTCCTGGTCTGCCCAGATTGTTCTGTTCAGTGTGGTGTGTCTACTCTGCTATGTCTAATCTGATCTGATGTAAGTAGTCTGGTCAGCCTAGTCTGGTCTGGTTCGTCTTTTCTGTCTAGCTGGGCCCATCTAGTCTAGTGTAATCATTGAGAAAATTGAATAGATATTGTATCCAGCTTATTGAGCAGATTTAGTTAAGTCTCATTAAGCAGACAATATATTAATTACGCTAGCATAATGCAATATCAATATTAATTATATCAATTACTAAAGTGTAATTGTATGAGGTAGTTAATATTGGTATCGGTTTAACCTGAAACGTATCAATATGTAGGGTCATGTTGAAGATAAGGCTACTTTTCATATATTATTTTGACGATATTTGTATTCAGGCACGGCATTATGAATACAATTGGAATCTACTTAAATAAGTTCGGAGAAAATAAAACTTTCTGGAAACGAACTGAAATCTCCAGTTTATTTGTATGGCATTTGATTTGCTTTGCGATTCCAATTTAAAATGAGTATTATTTCCTTGCGCATCGTCCTTTCTTCTTGGTTATTGTATATTCGGGAAATTGCTTTATCTATATTGTCTTTTATAAGTAAGAATGTTAAAATATGAAGGAATTATACATATGAATTGTAATATTATTATTATAAGGGTAGTGGATAGTTTCAGGGAAATATTCGAACCACTTTACTGAGAATACTCAGGATAAAAATATCACCATATGAAATACGTAATTAGTTCATTATTTCATCATTCGATAGCAAAAATTACATTGAATGTTAGCTTTAAATAAATAAGTAATATTAAGTGCAAAACAGATATCAAGTATTTCTTTGTTATATTTCTTGGTTAGAATAATTGTAGATGTTAGAAAAAATTTAAAGATGTGGATTCTAAATCGTTTTGATTTGGTGACCTTAGATGTTTGGGTAACCTAATTATGAAACATCCTTTGTTTGAACAACGTGTTTTATAAGTTCTTTTATTATTTTTACAAGTTTTATTTTCGATTACATTTTTGAGTGGTATTTTTAATTGAATACATTCTAAAACTTTCATTATTCCTGTATAGTTTGATGAAACATTTCAAAAAAGCTTCTTTCTACATGCTCACAAAATTGTCAGTACAAATTAATATTATTTATTTAATTTATTATTATTTTATTAGTAGTATTGGTTTTAACGTATTTCCAATATTAATATGATTGACTATTTCTTTCAAGATGAAGGAATATTACAAAATTTAATAATCTTTGCCCCACTATCGATTTTCTCGCAATAAATAGGTTCGTTTGTTAGTGAAGCGGAAAGGTAAATAATAAAAGTGCTTTTTCATCTTTATTTACTTTCGTTCAATAAGGAATACGAGGTGCCCTCCAATAAAATAAACGCACAGTAAAGAAATATTTGTGCGTTTTGGTTTCTACGTCTTTGTAATATAAAAATACGAAAGAAAATTCTTTTTAACAAATTGATCAAACAATGGAAATGGAGAATGAAAATATAACGTTCAACGTCGAATATTGATGTGCGGATTATTGTTTAGATGACAAAAAAAGAAAACTGCGATACAAAGTAGTATACTTACATTAGATTAAATGATTGAAATTAATGATTACTATTGGTTAAAATCAACCTTTCACTTTTAAATAATTTACACTGGATGTGCAATTTAAGTCGTGAACCAATATCATTAGGAGTTTCAAATTATATAATTTATAATATATTAAATAAAACTCATTGGAAAACTACCGTTTTCAAAATCAACCAGGGCCTTTTTTTTGTTCCCCCAATGTGAATATCGGGGCTATTTTTCAGCCCTACAAACACTGGGGCCATGTGGCCCATTGTATTTTTCTACATTTTCGATAATTTATACATGGATGAATATTATTATACAGAGAGAGGGTATGAGAAGTGCGACAATTGCTTTCTCCCTTTGCAATGATCGTGCAAAAGTAATCTTGTTCCATTTATCATTTCCAGTGATAGGTTTGGCAGATTACTTTCCTCCCTAGTCACCTCCCCTCATCTTTTTATATGGTACCACTACTGCGCCTTATCATTGATATGGTACTATTACAAGGTTATTGAAAGTTGCTATCTCCCTTTTCATTGTCTATGAAATAGTCCCAAAGATTACATACTCCCCTATCATTGTTAGGTTTGACATGTTTTTGTTGTCTGTCTAAGTTTATCTCTCTCTAAAGTTGGTACGTTAGTACTCACATTTATTTTATTTGAACAAATGTGCAGTCGGACATCGCCCGGATTTAACTCGGTATAATTAGAATTTTCGAGTGTGATAAGCTAACGCTCTTACCTCTAGGCTACTATGCCGACTGGCCTACCAGGCCTACAAACAATTGTTTGGCAAAACTTAGATAATTTCAGGAAGCGATTATAAATATGTGAAGTACTGGATATTAAAACAACAGTAACTTTCCTTTTTCAAATGTATGTTTAACAAACTTAAGTTGTTACTTAATTTGAAATATGTTAACTACATAGAAAATCTAGTTATTGTGTAGGAAACTCAGCACAACAACGATTTCAGTTTTCATGTAAAAATGTAGGACTCTGTTATTAATAGCATCAATTACACAGCTGAAAAAAATGAGATTTTTAAAAAAATAAAAACTGATACTGAGCTAACCTGCTAATTTCAAAAATATTATTTAAATTCGCTTTCTGGCATTTGCTAATTTCAGGATAGGGTTTTACTTACTTATCGAGACTTCTAGTTTGCAGCAGCATTCCAAAATTAGCCGTAAAACTTCAAAAATAAAGTTTTGCTAGGTAGCTTCAAATTTACAATAGCGCATCGGCCCAGTCGTTGCGTTGGTTCAATGAAACTCTTTTAAAAGAATTTGAATTAAAGATTATTTTTAAGCAATTTTTAACCAATTTTCATTAATTTAGTCTTATTGGAAGTGTAAGTAGTAGTTAAGGTGAAGGCAGAAATTTGAGTGGTAGATAAAAGGTGGTGGCGGTAGGTAGGGAATTCTTTGAAAGCCGAAAGAAAACTTTGCTTCTAATTGCAAAATTTTTATACAGATCAATATAGAGTATCTCAAAATCTAGATTTGATCTATATACTGAAAGATAGATATCTCATAGACCGAATCTAGCTACTAACGGGTCTTTCTAGAAGCGCTCGTCAACTGTAATTTTAAGAAAATATGTATAGTTGTATGTGAGACATCGTGGAATTCTTGAATTATTTTCGAACAACATTCAATACTATGTTTTAAAAATTGCATCATGTAAATGACCACCACGTCTGGAATTTGCATTGGTCGATCCTCGAGGCCCAGTTTTGACGACTTTCTACAGTAAGGTGGGCTAGATTTCCGTAATAATTCGATTCATGTTGTTCTCCAGTTGGACAAGAGTTTGCGTAGTTTGGTGTAGAGCAACGACTTAACGTAGCCTCAAGGAAAAAAGTCTGAGTGCGATAGACCGCACGATATTGATCCGCTCTTTTCAAAATAATGCACCCGGGAACTTCCCTTGCAATAGTTCAAGCGTATCACCCGCTGTGTGGCACGTGACAACATCTTGTTCGAACCACATATTGTCTATGCTCATATCATCCAATGCGGGCCACAAAAAGTTTCTTATCATGGTTCTATACCATTCGCCGTTAACAGTGACCGCCTGATCTGTTTTGTTTCGAAAGATGTGCACTCACCAAACACTCAGTTTTGCAGGATACAAGTGAGTCTCCAGTAACTCACGTGGAGACGTCTCGCTCCTGCAATTGTATTTATTTAGTTATCCATGTGACAAAATATGCGCTTCGACGCTGAATATGATTTTTTGTCCAAAACGAGGATCCGTCTCCAGCTGATCCAAAGCCCAGTCTGCAAACCTGCGACGGGAGCCGTGGTCTCGTTGCTACAATTCTGGTACCAATTGAATTTTATACGGGTAGAGATGCAAGTCTTCCAGAAAAAATCGCCAGTTTTTAAAAGATGAATTTATTGTGTCTTACACGGAGATGCGCAAGAGCACTAAACTGTCTCCCAATCTTACCTAGATTAAAGTAAAAGTCCTTACCAGTTTATCTTATCTTGGATCGAGAGCATGTAGTCGTGATTTATCTACCGCTTTGCAACATGTTACACAATCTAACCGTCCTTACCATTTTATCTTATCTTCGAGAGATCCAGATATCGCGCTGCCGCGCCAATGGGGGTACCCATGGTACCCAATCTAACTTATTGACAGATTAAAGCAACGGTCGTTACAATTTAATCTTACGTTGGATCGAGAGATCGCGCTGCCTCGGATATGTAGTCTTGATTTACCTACCGCTTCGCGGCATATCACCCAACCTAACCTAGATTAACTTAACAGTCCTTTCCACTGTATCTTACCTTGGATCGAGAGGTCGCGCTGCCGCGCGTATGTAGTCATCTACCGCATCGCGGTATGTCACCCAATCTAACTTATTGACAGATTAAAGCAACGGCCGTTACAATTTAATCTTATATTGCATCGAGAGATCGCGCTGCCTAGGGTATGTAGTCTTGATTTTCTACCGCTTCGCTGCATATCACCCAATCTAACTTAGATTACAGCAACAGTCCTTGCCACTGTATCTTATCATGGATCGAGAGGTCGCGCTGACATTTTATACCCATTCACATTGACATTTCCGCATTGACAGTTTATACGCATCCTTGTATTAAATGTTAACAATTGTTTTTGACCACTGGTTTGTTTACATATTCACTGTAAAAAAAAATTGACACTGGCGCTGTAGTCTGAGTGTGATCTAAAAGCAAAATCAACCGACATGGTTGGTGTGATCGACGAAAAATAAGCAAATTTCAATTGTCACGCACATTTTCGGCAACAGCAGCAATGTTTTTGTTCGAGCACCAGTAACGATCCTGGAACGTATCGCTTTACTCGATCACAAACCGACCCAATTTTCTCAAATCTCTTTATCAATCGTTCAATTGTGGTCGTGTTTAGACGATCATTATGATCGGAAACATCACAAAGTGCCCACAGCTTTTGACTTACAGAGCACAAATTTTGATAATAAATTTTCACAATTTTTGTTAGGTTGTTGAAGCGTTTAGTTTTGCATGATTAAATGGGAGCTATAGCAAAAAGAAACATATCTGAATAACATGTTTGAAAATACATGTTCCAAAACAGAACTACAATTAGATGTCAAAGTTGACGCGTGATAATCGAAAGAGAGAAATTTTGAATTCTGAATCCTAAACTTACTTAGAAACAGCTAAAAAATCACCGGCTCATATACAAAAGGACAAGTGATAAGCTTTTACTAGACTGTATTCAATTTGAGATTAATATGAAATTCTGACATATATAGACAAATAATGTCAATTCTGATATATTTGACTTATTATATAAATCCATTGTAGCATCTCAAAATTAAGCAGAATTTAAGTCTTTGTAACTAACAGTAACTATGTCTGTGAGTGGCACACCGCATTGCGGAACAGGACTTATATAGCATTAATATAGCATAGCATTCATATATAGGATATTTTAAGATGTGACTAGACACACAATGATTAATTGAAATAGCGTTCTGAAATAAGATGGTTTGGCTATAATTAAAATCTATAGTAATGATGTGTTCAATATTGGTGTTAAGTATAACATATATACTGCATTTAAACGTTTATTTATATTTGAACCGTTGCACACTGGGACGGATTACGAATTTACGGCCACAAAAATAAAATCCAGTTCATTTCAATTTTTTGACTGACATATTAACTTATGATGACATTGTGATAATTCTAATATACAACTAGTATATAGTAGATGTACACGATTAATTAAAAATGCAAATTTAAGTGATTTTTTTTTCACAAATTCACAACCGATATTTGTCAAAATCAATGATCATCACTATTTGCACCTTCTTCATCATCACTGACGATATCGTCAGTAAATTCTCATGAATATTCTTCATTGAGATAGTTAGGCATTCGAAGCATTCCTAAAACTACCTCATTCCATTTTTCTTTTTTCTTATAACTGGTGATTAGAGGATCTGATGATAGAAGTAACCAGTTCAAAATATCCGTATTCGTTTTAATTCTTAACGTTTTCCTGGAGTGGTATTTTCTAAGCTGTTTATAAGTCTTATGACTAGCCACTATAACATCTTCTGAGAGGAGGCCTACAGGCAATGGCAGTGACTTTATTATGTCAGCCCCATGCATCAATAATTTATGGACACTCGCACTCATTCTGTACCATCCATAAAGTGTGGTAGCTAATTCCGCGATCATAAAACCATACATTTTAAGTTCTTTCTCTTTCACGTAATGCCCACACGATATCACTGTTAACATATTGGACATTCTTTCAATCAAATCTCTGTCTAAACATGTGATTCAGGAACTCACTTCAGAATTTTCGAAAAATTTTTCAAAATATTTTTCCAAAATATTTTTGTACTATTTTCAAGTTTTTCGGATAATTCGGGAGGCACAATTGTACATAAAAATATATTTTAGTCCACTTAAAAATTATTATTAGCAAAGTTTTGCTTATATATACTATGCCCTTCACTGCCATCTAGACCCCAGTTTGGTCCATGTTTTGTATAATAACATCCGACTGAACTTGTGCAAGTCTTCGCAGAGTATGATCTAAAATATTCTGTAACAGCACCACAGCTTCGTTTTCAAATACACTAATATGTAATGGATAACATTTTCTTTTTTTGCTTCCATCATCACGTGATATGCGGGATATATATCAGCTCCTCTAGTTTTAGCATATAGCCGCATCGTCAATTAATCGTCTTTTGTCAGATGAAGGTCAATTATTAGACCTAACGCCTAGGTCAATTATTAGACCTAATTGTGAAGCCATACAGCACTGTATGGCTTTAAATGCTTAGAAGGCGATGAATAGTGAGCTTTTTTATCCTTCTCAACCTTTTAGGAGTTGCAGTTATTGCAAGTCCCAGCACCTCTGCCGCACTTCTTTTACCCGATTTCACCAGACTTGTTTTTGTAGCTGAACATAGGTTTTCACAACTTAAACGTGCAACAAGAGGCCTCATTTTTCTCTGTTTGCTGCGATCAGAACTGTCTTCAAAAAAATTTCTTGGCCTGCCTCGACTCTTATTAGAAACAGTGGAATGTAGATTGTGTTGAACTACCTTTGTAGGTGGATATATCCCTGGGATAATCAACTCAGAACCAATTTGCATGGTTCTTGTTGAAACGTTCGTATAGATATCTACATTCACGCCATTTAGACTAAGAATTTCGTAACAAACACTTTGATTGTGTCTTTTATTTGTTTTAATAAAATGTAATTTGGGTCGTTGACACAAAACTTATCGAACACGTATTGTACTAATCGCTCATTACACTTTAACGAAGAAAACTTTTGTCTCTTAATACAAAATTCTATTCCACGTTCTCTCTTGCAAATGGTGGTCATCACGACTACCTGGAAAAAAAGGTTTAATTCTCAGTAAAGTGGAACGATGTGGACGGGCTTTTTGCTTTTCTAGAATTGTAAATATTGGTTTTGTTTCACAAAATATTTAATTTAACGGAACTATGCGGAACTTTTTTTTTAAATCAATTTATTGTAGTTTATTTCAAAAAAAATTAATTTACCATAGTCGTTAAGAAAACTATTTTTAAAACCGTAATGATTAAAACTTTCTACAAATTTGTTATTATTGCATGTAAATACATACTTGAAGCTATACTCTCCATATTTAAAAAGTTCACAATTTTTTAACACAAATACAAAACAGATGTAGTTACTTTGTTAAAAATCCAGCGCAACAAATTCCATTTTGGTACCTAAGGGACAAGAGCGATGTTCAACACGTTCCCACAACCAATGGAATTGGTTTTTCGCATTTATTTGTTTATGATTTATTATTTATTATGAATGGGTTATTGAACAATATATTTTAAGTGGTTTTGCTTAATTGTGAGATATTGTAAAATTCCACTTTTGTCGCCGTAAATTCGTAATCCGCCCCAGTGTACGTTGGTGCGAGAAAGAATTATAAATAAAATGGTAGTAATGATTTCAGCTTACTACTGTTTACAAAACATTCTAATTATATGAATTTAATTGGAGCGTCAAATAGAAAATTTGTTTTTGGTAATAAGTTATTTAGCTCAACACTAATCCACAATTAGTGATACAAAGAAAAGTATCGATGACGAGGAATGTTGCGGACTTCCCTAAACTATAGACTTAGATGATTTAAGAACCACTGATGCGCACAGAAAAAGAACTTGATAAGCAATATATATGTATATATATATATATATATATATATATATATATATATATATATATATATATATATATATATATATATATATATATATATATATATATATATATATATATAAACTCTATATGGCTAACTCTAGCTCTTCCACATTTGAGATTAATTTAAAAATATGAATATATAGCTTCCGCATGAAAAAGTACTTCCGCATTAAACGAACATCAAAAAATTCTCCTATATGAAGCGCACTTACATTTGAACTTAATTAGAAAAGCTGCATAAACAATATCTGAACTGAACGAATATAAAATAATTAGTTTACATGGTAGACTTCACAAGTCTAGTTTTTCCTATAAAATACCTTTTTCTGTTCTGATATGTTTCTTAATTGGAATGTGTGATGGAACTTGGATTTTCAACAAAAACCAGAAATATTCAGGATAGTGGCTAGCCCTAGGAGAAACACCAAAACCCTTTCCTAATTATATATGTATTGTTGAGTTCGAAGATTTTGATGATATGAAATAAAAACACTTTGGATCTTGTCTTATTATATATTGTCTTATTATATTTTGGTCTCATTATATTTTTAGAAAATAAATGTATACATTTCGCCATTCGATTAGTTATTTTAATGATGTCAACTTAGATTTATTTATCCCATCGAAAACATAAAATGTAAAAAAGTCTCGTAACGCAGTTGTTTCGCTACAAAAAGTTGAGGGAACTCATGTAAGTCCAAGTCAGTTATTTTAATTAATTTGTATGGAAGCACCTAGAAGTCAACTACTCTGTTATTAATTGTTATTTAAACAATTACGTATCAACATTTATAGTGACCGTATCAATATTAGACACCTTTATTTCTATTATAATTATAATGACTTGGCAATTGCACGGCAACATATTCTACTAATTAAACTACTTTATTCTTAGGTTTATTGGTGCCTGTGATGTTGTGTTTTTTGTTGGTATAGGTACCAACGATACTATCCTTTTTATTATGACCTGTTACCTAAGCAAAACTATTTTGTATTTGATCCTTCGAAATGTGTATTTACTGAAATACTTATTATACTTATTATTATTATTACTGTTTAGATTAACTTAGTAATCGAATTAGCAGATTATTCTTTTATAATTACGTTGCCGTACAATAGCTAAGTCATTATAATTATAATAGAAATAAAGGTGTCTAATATTGATACGGACACTATAAATGTTGATAGGTAATTGATTAGATAACAAATTATAACAAAATAGTTGAATAGGTGCTTCTATACACACTAAATATACTGACTTGGTCTTACATGAGATCCCACAGCTTTTTGTAGCGAAAGAACTGCGTTAAGAGGCATTTTTTACATTTTATATTTTTGATGGTATCTCATTTCTTTTGTAGGTCATGTGCCTTTTTTTTCTCGGGTAATATACCTTGTCCGTCAGCTACAGATTTTCTTTGCGCCCACTCCTTGTCTCTATTTTAAAGTTAGCAACCATACGAACAAGCGCGATGCGATGCGTTCGTAGAATATTATTTTTAATAATCTTTATTTTTCATTTAATCCCAAAAAGAAATTTCGGGATTTTCCATATTTTCCTTTCTTTTTAAGCTGGTAAAAGGGTACTAAAATTCAAAATGTGGGGTTTGTAAGATTGCTAGAAGTACCTTAGAATTTTGATGATCGGTGACAAAATTAAGAAATTTTGAATAATCATTATTTGTCATTTAATGGAAAATGAAATTTCGGTGTTTTTTATTTTTTCCTTCCGTTATAGGTTAAAGGCTAACTAAAATTCAAGACTTAAAGTTTTTAATATTGCTAGAAGTACCTAATTTTGATCGTAGGTGAGTGTGTCACTTACAAAATTAAAAAAAATTGACTGGCGATAATTAAAGACTGGTGTAAACTATAAGATATAATTATTAGGTATACTGGCAATATAGCCAGTTATATTATGTCTCTTGATATCTAAGAATTCAAACTTCGTGTTTTATACACAACAAAGTTACAGGGGGGGTAAAAGTGCCGTGAGTCGTTTCGAGAAAAGGTAGTAAGGTTGTGCTCCACTGGGCGGGGACACTGACGTGCCCCTAGATTTTCTAAAAATATAATTTTGAAGTCAAGATCTAAAGCGTTTTTATTACATACCCGCTCCTAAGCTGAAAACTCAAGAGATACAGATTATAGTCACAGTTTGATAGTCGAAAAATGACATAATTTGCTTCAACTTCAATTGACGAAACTACAAAAAAGAATAGTTTCTAAATTTGACATTTCAAATAAATTTTCCAGGCATTTATTTTTGTAGAGGAGGCATGCTGTATGCATCGTTTCTTCCTCATCAGGAAATGGATTTTTTTATTACGTTTTACGTAATTATGTATTCTGATAGTTTAACAACCAATTTAGATTATTATTCTACTTTTTTTAAACTTTATTCTATATTGTATAGAATGGTATTATATAAATCCATAATGATTGAAACTAACTCAACTATCTTTATTATTATTATATATTCCAATTATTCCAACTACTAAGATATTAATAATGGGATGGTCGAAAAATAATTGCGGTATAAAGAACAATATATCTGTTACAAAGACTTGTATTTAATGGTCTGCACACATTTTTCTCGACGTCAAACAAGTTTATTTGTTCCTACATGTAAAAAGTCTTGTAATAAACAAATTGCGAGTTAAGAGTCCTGTAATAAACGAATGCATGAAAAACCCTTTGTGAGACGGGTAACGACGGTTGTAAATAGTGCAATTTCCTTATGATATAGCTGGTATCCAAATTTGATATTCCGAGAGGTATGTTTAATAAAACGTACACATATACTGTAATTCTTGTAAAAATTCAGCAATAATATTGACAATGTAATATCTATTCTCATCAATTGTTTGACGAACTGTAGTTGTTGTTTATTTTAATGTATATTTTGGACAGATTAAAATACAGAAGCCCAATTAACAAATGGACGACGTGATAAGTGATCCATTAGCTTCAATCATTAACTGCTCAAATGTACCTTGAAATGATTTTTTTAATATGTATGCATATTTAATTTTTTAATGTTCAGTTCCTGTAAACGTTTTCGAACAGACGTCTTGCTGTTTTCAGCAACACCAACACTTCTAGTAATAATATCTACGTCTGATTAACATCTACTATGAGGAGGATAAAACTGCCTCCCATATAATCTTCATTTGCGAAGCAATTGTACGTAGGAGACACAAGCTTAACACAAAAAGAGATCCCCGTGAAGAACATGGTACATACGATAGACCTAATACAGGAGCTCCACTCTATTTGCATAAATGGTACTATTATAATTATTATCATAGATGTAGAGACATACAACAGGCCAATAGGACGCAGTGCTTTAATGGCTAACCCACTTGCAGCCACATTTATTTGGTGGAAAAAAAACCTATCACTGTGTATTGACCGAGCATTTTTCACTCCATAAAATTATCTATAACCTTTCATTAAAAATCGTTACAAAGTTAAAAACCGTCAGTTTAGTACAGTTATTTTTGGAAAATAAACCAAAAGCTACTTGCATAATTAAACAAATTCTATTTTAAATTTTTAATTTCTGAGCAATGTTTCGTAAAATTTTAGAATTCTGGCTTTAAACTTACAAAAGCAACAAATTGGCTAGTGAGTATAAGAAGGTTTTCTAAAAATGTAGAAAATTTAATTCATACAAATTTAGTTATTATTAATAAAACACAAGCTGTAAGTTTAAGAAAACTAAGCTATAAAACGAGATTATGAAAGGCCCTGTTTAAAAGACAGATCTACAGACTAATCTGTCTAAAATATAACGCCAATCGCCTGTAGGCTTAAAAATAAATGAATAGTCTGATATAAATTAATAGTTTTAGGGAGACATAAGATACATGGAAGACTTAATGGAACATAAACAACAGAACTTAACTCTGGACGGAAAACGTTTTATGTACACGACTTTATGAAATTAGCCACAATGAGTGAAATGTTAGAAATGTAAATTACATAGATAAGACGCGGAAAATTTACATTTTTTTATTTTATTATTAGTACATACAACCACACAACCACAATTTCATTAAGTTTATTTTTACTAGACTGAAATATTAAAGAAAAACTTGCTAGACATAATTTAGTTATGGGTTAATTAGTGGATAAAATGTGTTCCCTTGGCTTTCGTTTTTGTACACAAAAAATATATTTCTTCCAATGTACACAACACGAAACTTTTTGTTGGGAAGCAATATTTTCACACAAACATCACACAATGGCTATCGAACAAAAAAGTATATAAAAGTTTGATAAAGCATTGAGGTGAAATACCGTGCGGTCAGTTAAAATTCGTACATTATCGGAAGAGATATCCGTCAAAAGTTACAAATGGATCGAGTTGCAAATACTATGGAATAGAATTTCCCTAATTGTTTACCAATATATTATTATTATTTAAATTTTTGTATAATATTTTTTTTCGAAAACAATATACACGAAAATAAGGACATATGCCTTTTAAATAACACATCATCCATCAAGTCACATCGACATATTTCCAAATTATAATTTTAATGGATGTTTTATATATAATATTAATCTTCTCTTAGTGCCTTGTCAAAAAAATTATCGATCGCGATTTATATTCACGAGAAATGAATGCTAAAATTCAAATCTGGCCCGAATAATTAGTTACTAAATGAGGATATTAATCAAATGAAGAGATATATGATAATGACAGCGCCTGAATGTGATCGCCCCTTGTCACATTAAAGTCACGATGAAATTATTGAATTTGAGATAACTGGATAGAATTGCAAAAACACATTCCTCATATCATTCAGTCTATCTTTAGTCTTATTTATTAAGTCATTTTTCTTTGTCGGGACTTCACGATTAAGTCTTATGTGAATAGTTGTCTTTATCATTCTAGTCACTCATGTCTGCCTGGTAAAGTAAATACAGTTACGCCTGCATCAATCAACACTTGCTTATGTAGTATTACTATTAATGTCTGCCAAGTCAATCAAATCTAGTTTTCTGTAGTCTTATTGAGTCTTGTCTATCTGAAGACTAGTTTTGTTCAGGCTAGTCTAGTCTATACTAGTATATATTTTTTTACTATACGGGAGGAGGGGTAAAATACATTTACGTACAGCCCCCAGTGCTCCAAGTTGCTCCGGGGAGTATGGGACTACTCGCCTTCGTGTCTATACTACCCACTAAAAAATTCTCTCCTTAATTCTACTCCTTGCACCCCGAAGACCGTCAAGTATTACTTGGGATGTAGGATTGTCAGAATATCCCGTTTATTTATTTTTATTACAGATTAGATTCCATTTATTGGCATAAACAACTACAGTTTTACATATAACAGTGCTACCATCTATGTTAACCAAATAATTACATACACGCTCCAACCTAAGACATATTTTTATTATCCCTATCGTCTAGGGCTTTGCTTTCCATAATCTCTTTTATGGTATCCTCGATATCATTCCAACTGTCGGGTATTTCCAGCATTAGGTTGATGATGTTCTTTTTCGTTAGAGTTCTTCCGATTTTTGACGTAAGGTTCTTTCTTTTTTTTCCCATTTGTGGCACTGGAAAATAGTGCGCTCCGCACTATCGTCGCAGAAGCGGCACCCTCATTAGGTCCTCTTGTGTTGTTTATTAACCTTCCGTTTTCTTGACGGTTTCTATAATATGTCTTGTCATTCTAAGGTCAGTGTCGAAATATACCCCAAAATATTTTGTCGCAGGCATCGTCTCTATGTCATTATTTCCCACTGTTATCGTCACGGGCCGCACCTTCCGTCTTACCATAATTATTATGGCCTCCGTTTTTCTGCAGCCAGTTTCAGTTTTTTCATATCCATCCATTGTTGTATTTTGCTGATCGCCGTTTCCGTTGTTTGTCTAATTTTGTCAGCCTTCATACCGCTAACGACCAACGCTATATCATCTGCGTACCCTATGACGGATACTTCTTTTGGCATTTCTATTTTAGGGACACCGTTGTAGTAAACGTTCCATAGCGTGGGTCCCAGGACAGAGCCTTGGGGAGCTACGCAAGTTACTTCCATCTCACCACTTTCCCCTACCAGTAGTGTTCTTTCTTCCAGGTAGCTTTGAATCATTCTTATTAAGTATGGAGTTATTTTCCTTCTCTCTAATTGTGTCACTATTTCTCTCCAAGGCGCAGAGTTAAAAGCGTTTTTGACATGCAGAGTCACTAGCAGGCAGAATTTTTGTCTTTTATTTGTTCCGCTGTTTACGCTTTCTGCAATGTCTTGCACATTTTTCATCGCATGTGCTTCTTCCTTTTCTGAAAGGGTATTGCAGATCTGCTAGTCCACCTGTTTTTTTCTATTTCTTCAGCTAGCCTTGTGTTTATTAACTGCTCGAGTAGCTTCCCCAATGTGTTAAGAAGGCATAGCGGCTTATAAGTAGTAGTTGTATTTTCCTTCTTTCTGCCTTTCTCGATTAGTACCAGCCGCGATGTTTTCCACTCCTTTGGTACCCCATCTTTAACTAGATGGTAGTTCATGACGTCTAGACAGTCTTCCTTTTGCGTCTCGGCAAAGATTTCAGCGATTTCCGGTGTTATATTGTCCGGGCCTGGAGCTTTGTTCGATTTTGTCCTTTGTACTTCCCTTTCCATTTCGTCCAGAGTTAAGAGGGGGATCTCCTGTTCTTCTATCCACGGCTTATTCCAGATTACTTTGGGTTTTTCGGAAAATGTTTTTGTGCGTTCGTCATTAGATCTTCGCAGTCTTTTGTATTCTTTGTAGCACCCTCAGTGTTTTGCATGTTATTTTATAGGCATCTCCCCATATATCGTTGTTCAGTTCCTATATCAGTTCCCTTCATGCTTTCTATTTCTGTCTTTTTATAGCTTTTTTAGACTCGTTCCTTTTTTCTTTGTATTGTTGTTTCAGTCTTTCGTTTTCTTCCGGCATTGCCCTTTTAGTTTTGGTCGTCATTTTCCTCCGTTTTTTACACATTCGGTCTCTGTTCCGCAATTTCTCGGTTCCACCAATATACCTCTTTCCTTTGGCTCCCTGAGCTTCTTCATTTCGAGAAGCACAAGTTGCACGCTTTAGTGATCATTTTCTTAGCTTCGCCCGCGGTATCTATAATTTCTTTTTCTTTCTTTCTCTCTTCTAATATCGATCGCAGTTGTTTTGCCAGGTTTTCGATAGCTAGAGCGTTGGTTTTCCAGCCTGCGCGTTTGTTTCCTTGCTTAGTTTGCGTTTGTTTTATATTGCTTTCTGTGCTGAGCTCGTATGTTATGTTGTGGTGGTCATTAAAATTTTCTTCTTTCTCGTGGACCTTCCAATTTCGCACCCTTGCTGTTAGGCTTTCCGTGTATAAGGTAATGTCTATGTAAGAGCTGCGGTTTCTTCTGACAAAGGTCGGTACATCTCCGACATTGGCGGTATACAGTTTTCCCTGATTCATCCACTCTGATTCATCCACTCCCTGATTCATCCACTCATTTTCCCTCTTAAATCGTTGTACGATCATCCCCATGCCTGTGCTTTGGCAGTTAGGTCTCCTGCTATTAGCACGTTTTTTGTTCTGCGTTGCTTCATGCAGTACTCTATGTTTCCCAGCACTTTCTCTAGGTAGGTGTTGTCGCAGTTTTTCTTTGTCTGGCTCGATGACTAAGAAACCAAAACAGAGATTATGGCAATGTCTATGTTTTTTTCTTGGGCCGTTTTGTTAAGCAGGTCGTGTGCGGCCACCCTCCTACACTCCCTGCCTGCCCCGACCGGCACTGTGGAATCACTCCTCTGCACCGTAAACAAATATTCCTATACATTTTGTATATATTGTCAACCGTACCACTGGGTGTAAGAATTTTTTGTTGAAGAGGTTGTTTTCCTCTTGTTGAAGAGGTTGCAAACCTGTTGGTCCACGAGAGCTATTTTAGTTAGCACAAACCCACTCACCATCTGGAAGCACAACCGGCGAGCTTCCCCTATCCACGATAGGGGAAGATTTAGGGAAGATTTTCCGCGATAGGGGTTTTTTTTGGGAGGAGGGGAAATGCATTAATGCACACACGAAGCCTCCTGGTTCCGTTGAGTGTGGGGCTCTCTGGTCGAGGTGTTAATGACCAGCATACCCACTAAAACCCCTCCTTTTTGGATCCACTTGGTACCGTTCTTCACATTTCTCAAGTGGTCCCCCTTCTCCTACAGCCTTATTTCGTCTTCTGCTTTTTTGTCATAATGCGCCGTATATATGCATCTATAGCATCCCATTCCTTCTGACTGGAGAGCATAATATTCACAATATTTTCTGACTTTATGTAACCCACCATAAGTTCTAGCTGGAGTCGTTCAGGTTCCCATCGATTGCACTCAAAATTTGTGTGCTCGGCATCGTCATCTTTCGAGCAGTGCATGCATCTTCCAGAGTCACGACGGCCTATTCGCTTCAGGTACGGCATGAAGGAACCGTGCCCTGTTAGGCATTGGGTCAAATAGTAGTCCGTATGTCCCTTATTTTTGAACCACGGTTCAATGTTGCTTATGAGTATTCTAGTCCATGCGCCTTTGGTTGCTAAGTTCCATTGGGTCTGCCATTTTTCAAGGGTCCTCTCTTTTTCTGCCGATGTGTCATTTCGTGTAGTGAAAATGTTTTTTCTTTCCTCTACTACTAGATGTATGGGTATTACCTTTGCCACAACCATCAGGGCCTCATTCGATACGGTCCTGTAGGCACTAGCTATTCTAAGGGCCATGCTTCTTTGCACAGACGCGAGTTTCTTTCTTTGTGCAGCTACGTTTAGTGCATCACACCAAATTGGTGCACCTTAAGTTATTATTGATTGCACCGCCATGTACAGAGTGCGCCTCTTGTTTGCTCGTGGACCCTTAACGTTGGGCATTAGGGCACGTAAAGCTTGTAGCTTTGTTAGCTTTCTGGGCTATTTTCTCAATATGGGCTTTAAAGGATAATTTCTTCCTGATCTTAACCCCTAGATAGTTGATGGATAGGCTAGGGAAAATTCGCGATTCTCCTTCTTGAAAGAAGACACTTTTAGCATGTTTATGTGTGGCTAATAACACAGCGTTTGAAGCAATTGTCAGATGGTTGTCGTCCATCCAGGTTTGTACTCTGCTCAAAGCAGTATTTGCGTTGCTTCGCATTTGGTCGATTGTTTTTTCCGTGACCACGATCGCCAAGTCATCAGCGTAACACAGCAGTTTAACGCCCTAAGGTAGCTGCAACCTCATAATGTCGTCGTATAAGATATTCCACAGAGTTGGTCCCAGAACAGAACCCTGTGGAGCACCCCACCTATTTCTTTCCTGGTGTTTCTGTCAATTTGTATCCATCTATCGAAAATAGTCTTTGACAATGTTTATAAGGCACGTGGAGATTCCTCTTTCTTCCATTTTATTTATAATCAGACGCCATGACGCTGTATTAAAAGCGTTCTTAACATCTACTAGTACCAGGGCACACCATATTGGTACCCCGGTTTCGTTTGATCCCCTTGCTATTTTTACTACTTCGTGTAGAGCATTCGTGGTGGATCTCCCCCTTCTGAATCCATATTGGCTTTCGGAG
Organism: Phosphuga atrata; assembly: GCA_944588485.1. Taxonomy (NCBI): domain Eukaryota; kingdom Metazoa; phylum Arthropoda; class Insecta; order Coleoptera; family Silphidae; genus Phosphuga; species Phosphuga atrata. Next base: position 26,968,197 of record OX155896.1, on the reverse strand, counting down.
AAACCGCCTTTCTCCTCGATTTCATTCAGGAGTCTTTGGTTAATGAGATTTTCGTACAGTTTCCCGAGCACGCTGACCCGGCAAACTGGTCTGTATTTGACAGCTTCCTCTTCTTTCTTTTGTGGTTTTTTAATTATAATAAGTTTTGCCACTATTCATACGTGAGGGAACGTATTTTTTCCAATAATTCATTAAAGAGGTCTTTAAACACCCTTATTTCTGATTTGGCTGTTTTTTTACCACTTCTGGCGGAAGGTTATAAGGAACTGGGCCTTCCCGGTTTTTATTTTGCTGACCGCTGTTAGAATTTTGTTTTCCTCTTAAGGTTCCGATATCTGGTAGTCTCTTCGTTGGAATATTGGTTTATCCTTTGAGTCGATAAATAGATCTTCAAAGATTGTTACTTTTTCGTCCGGAGTTAAAGTTAGTTTCGGGTTCGGTATATTTAGCTGACTTGTCACGATCTTGTAGCTCTGGCCGAAGACATCCTCTTCTAGGTCCTTGCATACCTCCTCCCATTTCAAGTGTTTTTGACGGGATATTTCCCTCTTTAGAGCTTTTTTGACGTCGTCGTATCGCTGCTTATATTCTCCAACATATCCATTTCTTTTTCGTTCCCTTTGTAGCTTCCTTCTTGCCCCTGTAGCGCGTGTTCTCAGTTCCGCGATGTTGTCGGTCCACCAGCATGGCATCGATGAGTTTCCTTCTATTCCTATCCTAGGAGTACTCCGTCTATAAACTCGCTGCAGAATCTCGGTACAGTTGCTGATGTCGACCTTTTCTTTCTTGTCTGCTAGTTCTTGCCGAGGCATTCTGCAGAAGTCCTTCATTTTAGTTCTGCCGTAGACCCAGTTTGGTTTGGGTTTTCGGCAGCTATTGCCAAGGTATAGGCAGACGTATCTGTGGTCGCTAAGCGATTCCTCCTTAAAAACTTCCCACTTTAAAACTTTAGTAATAAGGTCTGTTCTGATTATCGTAAGGTCAATAAACGATGTTCCATTTCCTCTTATCAGAGTTGGCATTATGCAATCATTGACCACAATAAAGTCCAGGGCATTCAACCTATCTAGAAGTGTTTCTCCTCTAAATACCGTCTTTGTACCACCTCATTCTGTGTGTTTGGCATTAAAATCGCCCGTTATGATGACTTCCCCTTGTTTTTTCCGCACATCTTTCTCCAGGTTGTCTATTTCTCCGACAAATTCTTCACACCGGCAATTTGGGGTTATGTAAACGCTATATACGTACTATTGTTTTGTTTTAATCCATACAAAGCACATTCCCTCGCCGTATGCGTGTACGTTATGATTACCATTTATATTAGCTATAGCAGCTGTGTTTTCTTTCTGTTCATGTAAATGTCCCTCTTCCTCTCTGAAATTATTACATTAGGTTCACTTATTGCTATTAGGTCTATACCCTTCTGCATTGCTCTAGCACGGGCCATGCCATGTGCCCTTGCGCTTCGATTGGTATTTATCTGCATCAGCTTGAAATTTGTTTATCAGCCGCACGCCAGGAGGATCCTGGACCTCTGTTTTTATTTATCACCTTTGAGCTGATTGTTCTTTGAAAGATCGTGCATTTCATTGTATTTGCTCTATGCCCTTGCTTGTCACAGTGGGGACAGTATGGCGGTTCCGTGCAGTATTTTGGCATATGTCCTTCTTCGGTACAGTTAAAGCATGCCTTTGCTCAGCTTTTTTCAGTACGCTCGTGTGGACTGTGGTTTGTGTTCCAGCATTTGTTGCACCTTTGTACTCTAGTAATTTGCTTAATATTACAGAATACTAATCCTATTTTTATTTTTCCTAGGCTTAGCAACTTTTCCGCAATGTTCGGTTCAAAGTTGAACGTAGCGATTTGGTTCTCTACCTCTATTGTTCTCAGGTAAATGTTTTCAATGATACATTGTTCCTTAATTTCTGCGCTTAGTGCATTTTTGATTTCTTGTTCCGTTACCGTCGTATTAAGTCCTCTAATCTGTATTTTCGTTATTGGGTCGTTCAACTTTTTAATTTCTATGTTTGCAATCTTCTGTTGCATTGTTTCTTTTAGCTTCGTAATGTCACTTGTGTTCTTTTTTACGACTAATATTAAATTCCCGTTCGTTGATTCCATTTGAGATTGTACTTGCAGGTCATTTCCTTTCTCATCATATTCTATGTTTGGTCTTGTCTGGTCTTATCTGGTCTTGTCTGGTCTGGTCTGGTCTTGTATAGTCTTGTCTGGTCTTGCCTGGTCTTGTCTGCTCTTGTCTGGCCTTGTCTGGTCTTGTCGGGTCTTGCTGGTCTTGTCTGGTCTTGTTTGGTCTTGTCTGGTCTTGTCTGGTCTTGTCTGGTCTTGTCTGGTCTTGTCTGGTCTTGTCTGGTCTTGTCTGGTCTTGTCTGGTCTTGTCTGGTCTTGTCTGGTCCTGTCTGGTCTTGTCTGGTCTTGTCTGGTCTTGTCTGGTCTTGTCTGGTCTTGTCTGGTCTTTTCTGGTCTTGTCTGGTCTTGTCTGGTCTTGTCTGGTCTTGTCTGGTCTTGTCTGGTCTTGTCTAGTCCTGTCTGGTCTTCTCTGGTCTTGTCTGGTCTCGTCTGGTCTCGTCTGTTCTTGTCTGGTCTTGTCTGGTTTTGTCTGGTCTTGTCTGGTATTGCCTGGTCTTGTATGGTCTTGTCTCGTCTTCTCTGGTCTTGTCTGGTCTTGTCTGGTTTTGTCTGGTCTTGTTTGGTCTTGTCTGGTCTTGTCTGGTCTTGTCTGGTCTCGCCTTGTCATATCTGGTCTCGTCTGGTATCGTATAGTCTCGCCTGGTCTTGCTTGGTCTTGTCTTGCCTGCTCTTTTCTGGTCTTGTCCGTCTTATCTGGTGTTGTCTGTTTTGACTGGTCTTTTATGGCCTTGTCTGCTCATGTCATATCTTGTCTGATCTTGTTGGATTTTGTTTGGTTTTGTCTTGTCTCAATGTATAAGATATCAGATACTAAGATATCAGACTCTATTTTTTTCAAAAGTTAATTTGTTGATGCTATTGTAGTCAACTGGTAACTCTTTGGTCCGTTGTTTTAGCGGAGGAAGTGTTACCCAGTTTGCAACACAAGTATTATAGCGTTTAGTTTCTGCTTTGTTATTGTTATTACAACATAGTTGACAATAGCATAGATTAGGTTATATCAACCTAAATTGTTTATTGAGCAAATATTTTGATATTCTTGAAATCCCAAACGTTTTAAATGTGAATTTTGCTTATATTTAAAACAAAAAATTGTTTTAGTTTTTAATAAACTAAAATTTTAAATTAAGCTTTAGTAATTTCTACTAAAGTCTAAATTAAATTATCTTTTCTTTTCCCATTTTCTATCAAACTATACCCAGCTTTATATTTAGGTTACGAGTTGTTTGTGTATGATTTGTCTCCACAAATCCTATAAAAAAATCTGATTTTTTTTTTACTAAAAATGTTCTTATTATATTTACATTTAAGGTTGGCAGATCTCTGGTCATTAGCCAGGTTTACTTGGTATAAGTATGTTTGATTTATTTATATCTTTGTATACAAATATTTTGTTTATATACAAATAATTTGTAATTAAATATTTCTCAACATTTAGTTTTATTTCTATATATTGTATATAACATTTATCTATGAAAGAAATTTTTGAAACAAAGTTAAATATTGATTTTACGTTCATTGTCAGTACAAATGAAATATGATCAAACAATAATTTATCTGTGTATTAATTGTAACATTTTCGTTTTTCCCATCCATACGTTTTTGGAAAATATATATATATTTACAAATTTACATGGAATATTGTAATTAATTTTAACAAATATTAGGTTTTTTGTTTCATTAAAATATGTATTTAATTCAAATAGGAGATAATAATTAAACGCAAAATTTAATTTAAAAAAGTCATACTCATGTGGTCAAGATATTAAGGTTAGATAGAGACCAGATATTAAACTTTGTCCCAAAAACGTATTTGGGGACAATTGAACGAAAAGTAGATAATAAATTTTTTTTCTTAAAAATCAAAGATTTGGGGTCGACAAAAATTGTTCAGCGCTTGTGAGCGTCAACAATTTTAATATTTCACAACTATCCTGCGGGCCAATCTTAATATTTTTTGCCAGAAGTGCTTTGTGCTAATGTTTCTTGCTCGAAACATTAATATAATTGAAAATTTTGATTGGTGGAGATGATTTACTCTAAAATATATTTAACGAAAAGATTAAAGAGAATTTTGATTAACTAAGGGAAGATTTTCCAAATTTGATTAATCTAAAGGGTTGTAGTTACAGCAGACAAATGTTTTCGTGAAAAATAGATTAAGTCACATCTACACAGTGTGCACAGTATCTCTCGTATTTCTATCCAATTTCTGTAGTCTCTCTAGAATATCTATTCGGTTTTTTTTCTGAATAATAATATATAAGTAAGTAATAGAATAATAATGAATTATTATTTTATGAATAATAAAATACAAAACAATTATTTTTATAATGCATTTTATAATTTCCTAATTGTATTAAATATTTGTAATCCATTATAAAATTGAAATATTGTTACCAGAAAGAAATAAATTGTAACGGTTAATTGAACCGCGACTGCCCATAATTTAACCATGAGAAAGTTCAATTAAACATGTTCAATTCTACGGAATAGATGAAAATCAATTGGTAAAGTGTTACATGAGAGCACACACTACATAGTGTCAGTAAGTTTCAAATGATGTCAGAGCATTAGACCTACCTTTTAATAAATTGGAAAATCTAGTTGTAATTGTATTGCGTATCGATTGCTTTTTATTATTTTATTAATGCTGGTAACGATAACAATAATTAAGGGGCAAATGTAAGTGAACACGCAACTAACATTCAAGTAGATATTTTATCGAATACGATAATATCATAAATTGAAGATTAGAGGAAAAATCAATTTTATTGTCGTGGTGCAATTCTATTCAATAATTCTATTTTTATTTCGGTTCACGAATGAAATCTGTTTTACCATAATCGATTGATAACTATAATTACAAATAAAAACCTTCTATTAAGTGTGCTGTTAATGAATTGTAAATAAAAGTAAGAACTGGAAGTTGAAACCCTCGTTTTGCTAGACATAAAACATAAATTACTATATTAACGGCCCAAACTATAAGTTATACTGTTTATATTCACACTTAATGATACCAAGTTCCATTAAACTCGCATTCTCACACTATCAATTAACACAAAGCGAGCGGCTGTTATTCTCTATGAATATTCAGTAGATATCGAGTTGTGCCGGCACACCTTCTGCACCAAAAACATCGTCTAATAGCGTGTTAACAGGGTAAGCAATACCGGAGGACTGTGATAATGTCCAGCTACAATCAATTAGCAGCAGCTGCAGCAAACGTCCCACCGATAAGTTTATTATATCGTGAGCCTTCCGCGAGTTTAAACTTCAACTAAGCTCCAACAAATAAGGCAATATAGAGACCTTGTTTTGTTAATAGTGTTGGCAGCGGTCCAACTAATTATTGTGTTTTGATAATATTCAATGGGGTTTTTGTATGCGGAGGGCAAATTCACACTTGAATGAACTGCCCAGTCGATTTTCACATTACAAAATAAATCGTTTTCCGATAAACGCTAATTATTTTAATGTTGCGGGCAAAAAATCCAACAACTTCTGTGTTCTAGACTAATAAATCCTTCACAACCATTACTCCGCCTTTTTCGTTAGAAAATAAAGAGTTTTACCAAAGTAACCTATTCAATAATATTTCTTTTGCTTTCTTATATGATTAAATAATATAAATTGCTATTTATCATGACATTTACAATCCATTTAAAATCGTTCAATACGATACCAACAAGAAAATATGAATAATATTAATAAAACCATAATCTAAATAAAAAGAATATAAATTACTTTGTCATGCAATCAGTTCACTTCAATTTAAAAATCTTCTTCCTTAGAATTTTTCAAACCCTATTTAATAGTAAATAGGATGTGCTAATATTAAAAATATCGCAAATCTTTGTTTACTGATAATTTTATTTCGCCTATTAACATAATATTTATTAGTGATGTAACGAATGGCAATTTTGAAGCATTCGCGATTGCGAATGCGGATACGAATATCTGCGCCCTATATTCGCGAATGCGAATTCGAATACTCAGTTAAATTAATATTGACGTTGGTTTGTTAAAATGAGTAAATCAGTTTCTACTTCTATTGAAATATGGACTTATTTCATGCTTTGCGATGCTGAACGAGCTAAATGCAAGCTCTCAAACAATAAATGTTCTCGAAAAGTAAGAACTACAACGGCGATGAGAAATCACTTGAAGTCAAAGCATAAAACCGAGTGTACTGAATTACAAGAATGCGAGAAAAGGTAAGCAGGGTGTAATTAATAGACTTGCACTTCCATCATCTTCCCACGAAAGTACTAAATCTGACAATAAACAGATGTCACTTCAAGAATGTGTCGGAAAAACGAAACAGTGGGATAATAAATCTGTAAGGTCCTTCACAAAATCAATAAGTGAAATTATTGCGTTGGAAAACTTGCCATTTAATTTCGTGGAATCTGTTGGATTAGTAACACTAGTGAAGGAACTATGTTCATTGTATAATTTAAAGTCTGATCAGTATTTTAATTCTTTCACCTGATATGAATTAAATGGCAAAGTGAGCCAGAAAATCCACGAATTACTGAAGTCCTTTGAAAAAGTGTCATTTACATCTGATACTTGTTCTGGGGTTTCACTGCTGAGTTTTACTTGTCATGGGACTACAGAAGAATTCGAAAGAAAAATGTTAGCGTTACAGGCAGATGTGTTCAATGACAGCCGCCATAGCAGAGAAAACATTGTAGGTATGTTCACATCATGGGAAATAGCTGAAGAATAAGTGAAATGTATAGTTCGGGATGGAGGCACAAACATGACTAAAGATGTTTCCTTATTAAATGTTCAATACATGTTCAAAAAGTTTTACTATATTGAAAATTAGAAAAAAGAAAAGAAAATAAGAAAGTAATATTTTATTTGTTTATTTACCTAACATTATTTACGTATTAGTATTTTTTCTGATGTACATATCCGCAAAATATTAGCATTAGCTTTGCGATTGTCAAGAAATATTCGAATGTTCACGAATGCGAATGCGAATACGAATATTCGTTACATCACAAATATTTATACAAACAAACATAATCTTCCAACATAAGCCTACATAAAAAGAGACTTGGTATATATGTCTATAGAATTTTTAATCAAATATACGAGATACAAGGTTAGAGGAGTAGAGGATTGATGGATGACATGATTTGATGGACAAGATTTCCTTGATGTTTACAAATTCATTTCCAAGTAAGTATTAATTTCTCGATTTTTTTTTTATTGTTTTAAAAACGAAAGTCTTTCATGGTTAATTAATTTTTGGATGGTTTTGAAAACAATGCCAATCAAAAGCCTTTGTAATTGTGATTGATAATTCTCTATCCTCAGCCGGGGGTTACAACAGCGATGTGTTACAAATTACACTTGGGCCCGGCGTACAATTTGCATAATGTTGATTTATGTTGTTTACGAATTGATTGACTTACGCTTCGTTGCTAACAGAAACACTTATCAGAGAGAAAATATATTTATTGCATATTTGGTGCAAAAAATATGTATGGCTTTTAAATATCAATAAATAAAGTCAAATATTTGACTCCTAATCTAACTCTAAACTTTAATAAGCAAGATTTTTTAAACAGAAAAATATTTACGTTCTATGTTTTTCTAATAATTTAGCTAAATTTGTAAGCCTTAATATTTTATAAAAATTGGAAATATAAAATAAATGTATAAATTTTTATTATTCTGGGAAACACGCTCTCTTACAAGCACTTGAGCTGTTGTGGTGTGTGTAGCACGTTTGAATTTATTAGTTTCTATATTATTTTTCATAATTAATATTCTCTAATGTAATACAAATATAGGAACATATTTAAATTTATTATCTTAGCATCTTTTGCAAATTATAATAATTCAATATTTAAGCCAAAGTATAATTAGTGGTTGTATCTTATTTTTAGATTTACATTAAATATTTTGAAGTTTTGGTTTACATGTTTTTATTCAGTCGACTTCGGTGTGAATATTTATCACATTCGAGGTTCTCATCCTTCGGCAATTTAGTTATTTCCATTCGCGCTTTGATTCTTATTATACTCTCAGTAGAATATAGTAGCTTTTTCCAAGCTTTATCTGCCTTTGTAACTGCTTCAAATAGTTCCACAAGTTAAATCTCCATAGATTCTCGGAAATAGCTACATTCTGTAATTGCTTGCGACGTGAAGTAATTAATTTGTCAATGCTTCTTATATGTTTAGGTATTTCTCCTTTCTTCAATGTAGGTCGAGAGCCTGTAATTTGCAGAGCGCCGCTCCATTTTTTCGTAGGATTACCTTGACTTTCTCTTATTGGCACAAGTATATTTTAATGATTTTGTCCTGTTTCATTCTTGAGATGTGTACGTTCTATACCAATATTCTATATCCTCTGAACAAATTATACGTCTATGTTTTATATTTTCCATCTCTTCTGGACATCCTGACTTTTAATTTAGACGTATCTGTTTTTTAAGAAATCTCCTTTTTGTCTTTATCTAATTAGTTTTCAGTATTTGCTATGTTTTAATATTTCATAGATTAGCATCTTAGTCCATTATTTTAAGGCGCCTTTACGTTGATTATGCACCATCGACATCACCAACGATAATTTGTAAACATATTAGGTAAATCAAATAGACACGTTTCCTGATTTTATTAAAGATGAATTTAGTTTATTGGAAATGATGTGACACAATTTCACAAAAAAATCCTTGTGTTTGGGTTTATTTTAAGAATTTTTTAGCGGGTGATACAATTAGAGTATCTGTTGTCAAAGTGTGCCCTCAGGGTGGGGTACTATCTGCACTCCTGTGGGACATGTTTATAAACGGTCTATTTGTCTCACTAAACATCAATGAATTTTACACTGAAGGATATTCAGATGACACAGTCATTCTCATCAGAGGGAAATTTGCTACTAAAATACCACAGGTATGGAACCGTGTGGGAAACCTATACAAGCTTGCCAGAGAACATAAAGTATCGCTATACTGGGTACCAGCACACACTGGTATAGATGGAAATGAAGCCGATAACCTAGCAAACCAGGTATCCGGTAATCCCTTTATAGGTCCGGAACCGTTTTGCGGTATGAGTATAACACCATCCACAAAAGTTTAGACGAAGAAATAAGAGAACAATGGATAAAAACCTGGAAAGAACTCCTGACAGGACACTGCAGACTTAGAAAGCACCTCAAAGTTCTAGGCCTAGAGCAAGATGACAGATGCAGATTCTGCGTCTCAGCAGAGAAAACCCCTTTACATCTGCTCAAATACTGCAGAGCACTGCTCCCCAGGAGACAAATGAATCTTCTGGCCCACTGCTTGGCCGCAGAGGAGTTGCAGTCCTTGAATCCCACCCAAATCCTAAAATTCCTAAAGGAATTAGGACTAGAGGATACCAACGATTGGAGTAAGAGGTTGTGGTACAATAGATCTATGAAGATTACAGTACAACTCCTTAATGAAGACTAAAATCTACAATGCACTATAATAGCAGGGCTCATGTAAAAGAACTGAACGAGGTAGAACGATGGGTCAGGGGGTAGACCGTTGAGAAAATTCTCTAAAATCCACTTTTGTACCATTCACAAAAAAAAATGGAAAATTGAAGGGCTACAGCTGCCAATTTTCTACAATGATCCGTAAAACTGACTTGGAATCAACACCTTAAGAATGCCACCAATAAGTGTGAAATGGCATTAATGATGAATAAAACAAAACTTGGCAAATCATGGGTACTAAAACGGGGACTGTTAGGAAACGGAAGGATGTGACAGTAATCAAAGGATAGTGCTAACAAACATCATTGCTAGCAAGGCTCATACATTACCGAAACCATAGCCCGTAACAAAATCTATAAATGGGTAGCTACTAAGCATCGGCTACAATGGGATAAAACAACTTTTCAAAAAGCTACCAAACAAATGCTAGAAAATTCATAGGTTCCTTTAACAGAGCAAATTCTGCAACTGACAAGAAAGCAGATCACATTTGTGACCGGCCTGCTTACAGGTTTTTTGATTTATTACCACAATTTAGAAAAAGGAATTTTATAATTTTCAAGATATTTTTAGGAAATTACAAAATGCTAAATATATTAGTAGTTTTGGCAATATTTAATTTTATTTATTTTATATCAAACAATTTATATATGTCGAAATTTCATAACTTTCTTTGGAAATTGAAATTTTTGATTAGTAAATTTATTTGTTAATTGACCGCAAGTATGAAATGTACCTTTAATAAGAAGAGCAAATTCTTAATTTTTCCTGAAAATGCAACTTAATATTAACAAAATTGACGTAAGAAAAAATTAGGAATGTGCTTTAAATAATATTTAAATGATAGAAGGCAATATTAACAAATAGTACAAACAAATTTTGACAACTTGGAAGTGTTGAAAGCATTTTATCCTAAATACGTTAATATATATCTAAATAAACGGAAGATGAAAAGAAGAAGTAGGCAATTGTAGAAGTGAGACCAACAATCTACTTAACTCGTCAATTCCCATGCCTAAGTTATTTTTTTTCTGTATCTTTAAATAAAATTAGATTACATTCTCGGGTTCGATAATATTGATATTAAATTATAGTAGTATTACTTATAAAAATAGAACTATATTTGGTACTTCCGTACTAACGCCACCGCAGCTACAGATTTGAACAAAATGAATGATTAGATTGGTTTATAAAGGAGCAGATAATATACCACATATCGCGCGCATATATATATATATATATATATATATATATATATATATATATATATATATATATATATATATATAATATATATATATATATATATATATATATATATATATATATATATATACTGGATAAGGGTTAGATTAGGTTATATTAGAGCAGATAAATCCAGATCACATATCGCGCGGTAGCGCGTCCTCTTGCTGCGGTGGCTTTAATACAAAAATACTGTATATTTATGCGAAAACAATTGTCAGTTTTAATAACTGGGAATGAGAGCCTTAGCAATGGCGCCCTTGGCGCGCTTGGAAAATATTTAAAGTAGACTTATTAATTAAATTAACGAGATCCACATATGTAATTTAGAATTAATTTTCTTTCAAAACAATTCTGAATCACAAATTCAAATTTAAGAAAAACCTACAATTATTATTTTACAATCGCAGTCCTAAATCTGATTTGATGCCAATGTTTTTTCGAAGTATTGCGGCAGGCAGACAGACTTGTTTCAATGCGTTGCGGTTCGTTGTCATACATGCGAGAGTGGAAAAATATGTACTGCATACCCAAATGCGTTAAATGGATTGTGTATTTAGTTTATTTTTATTTTAACTTTTATTTCATATGGAAATCTTTAAGTTGTTTCGATCGAATATGTTGTATCTATTTGAATTTATATTTATGTTATTGTTTCAATTGTATTTTATAATGTATTTTATCTTGAACTTGTTATTATTTTACTATTTTTTTACATATATGTTTTTAATAATGTATGGCCATTTATTAAATAAGGAAGTGTGAAACCGGTTAAATTAAATAGACATTTGGATGGCAAACAAAAAGAATTTGGAAATATATCTGAAACCTCTTTTTAACGACGGGCTAAAAATATGAAAAATCAAGCTTTTTATTTTTGAAAAAATACAAAAACTCCTGAAAAGAATTTACGGACATCCTTAGAAGTTTCATATTTCTCATTCTTGCTTTAGCAATTAAAATAACATCAATTATGCATGGAGAAAAATATGGTAACGATTTAAATAACATAACAATAACATTATCAAGGTAATAAAGGACTAAGAGGATTAATAAAGAAAATTGCTCCCCATATCGTATTCAACAATTGCATGATAAATAGGCAAGCTCTAGTTGCAAAAGATTTTAATGAAGAATTGCACAAGATTTTACAGGATGTCATTACTGCAATTAATTACATTCAAAGCAACAGTCTAAACAGTCGTCTCTTTTCAATAGTCTGTAATGAGATAGGTGTTTTGTTTTTGAAACATTATTACTACATACCGAAGTCAGATGGCTATCACGCGGCAAAATATTGTGACGTATTTTCGATTTGAGAAACGAGGTCTACATTTTTTTGATAGAAAAGAAACATATATTTGCAAGCTCATTCATTAATGAGAATTGGCTCATAGAGCCAAAGAATAAGTTACTTGGTTGACGAAAAAAAAATTCTAAAACTTAACGATTTGAATTTGAGACTACAGGGGGAGAGTACAGATATTTTAATATTAAACAGTAAAATTGAAGCTTTTAGAAAGAAGCTGATACTTTGGTAAGAAGAATTTAAAAAAATAATTTAGATTCTTGTCATTTTAAAACACCATTTCCCGTCATTTTATTAAATTGAGAGAAAACTCCAAATAAAAATTTCCAGATAATGATTTAAGTTGGATCCGACAATCATTTTCGTTTAATATTATTCATTCAAATATCCCTTAAGACGAAATAGGATAGTTATTTCATGTTTCAAGCGACGAAATACTGCGCATTCAATTTCAAGTCTCAGATTTATTAAAATTTTGATTATTGATTGGAAACGAATTATTGATTTGAAATGAAAGCCAATTAATATTTTAAACAAGCTGTAAAACAACATCACCACATAATGATAACACCAAATATAAATAACAGTCAGTTGTTAATACTTAAAATGAATTCAGAACAAAATACCACGGTGCCACGGCTTATTTCCAAAGTTGTATCAATGATGCATTAATTTAATTTTATCGCGAAATAAATTTGTCCTAAAGTCCCAAAACTCTTGAAAACCACTTCTGCCGTGAATTTGGAGAGGTCATTTCTTAATTCACACAAATAAAATTTAAAAAGTTATCAAATTTAATTTTTAAGTAGTTTAGATAGTTTTAAGATTTAAAAATGTGTACAAAAGAGCAGAAAACATTTATTGTGGAAAGTTATTTTTGTAATGGTCGACGCCTGGAAAATAGTGAATTAGGCAACATTTTCCTGTGGCTGTAGTTAAAAGAACTCAGTTTAGAAAGCAGGTATTACCATCAGTTGATCGCTTTCGAAGTTGGGAAGCATTAACAACAAATTAATAAGTGGAAGGCCCCGTATTGACAACGAGAATAAGATAAATAATATCAGAAATGCAGTCCAAGACGAACCTACCACATCAATTAGTAGTACCACTTACAGGATTATTTATCAATAACTGCAAATGAAACCTAATAAATTATGTCCTAACAACTTTTACCACTCGATTATAATAAAAGACTGGCCTACAAATTTGTAAAGATTGCAGTCGCACACTGTAATTTTTAAAACTTATTTACTTAATATCGGAAACTGTAATTTTAACAAAAGCAATTTGTAATTTTTACAGTTTCAAATTCATAAGGCCACTGCTACTATTTGAAACTGTAACTTTTAAAGTGTACTTTTTTCCGTGTACTGTCAATGTCAATGAAAAAATGAACGACGAAGTATTAAATTTAATAATTATCACGGTTGCAGCCTAGTTTCGTCAAAATGAATATATTAATTCCCAAAACATGCGCATGTTGAGTGTTAACAACCAGCATTTTTTTGAGGGACCCCGCTACATCCAATTAAGGTTGGTGTATGGTTAGCAATGTCGAGGCGAAGAATTATCGGTCGAATATTTTTCGTTGGTAATTTAAACACTGCCACTTATTTTGAAACAATTTGCAAATAAAAAAGTATACCGCAGTTTTTGCATGCGTGAATGTCTATAAACGCAATAAATATATGATGTTTAGGAAAAAGGCAGTATCTAAGGATATAGTGTCCTATATCCTAACATAACACAAGCTTTAAATACCAATGGGAAGGCCAAAGTCAGGAACTTAAAAAATAGATACTGCTTTTTACATACATTTTAATTTGAATTTTAAGTAAGTGTGCTGGTATACAGCAGTAAGTGATTTTTATATTAGATAGCACCTTTTACTATAACATTGAGCGTCACTTTATTAGTTACCTCTTACCATTGCTAATTTTGGGTTAACTTGGTACTAATTGTGCACAAAACTAAACGGTAACAATACTATACTGCCCTTTGCCTTATTACGGCAGAATTATTGAGCTGTTCACGTGCCAAATCAATTAAATCCACAAAAGAGAATAAATAATTCACATTAGTTACTTAAATTACTTTTAACAAGAAGTTCAAATGAACATTGTATTAATGAACAGGATGGTTGCGACCGCTACTATGTGGTAATTGTTTCACTGAATTGATAAATTTACTATGTTTTAACCACACTTATACAATATATAAAAAAATATTATATAACATATTATTCACAGTTATATAAATTTCTACACTTCTCACGACTCGTGTTTCGACTGTTAAAGGTCATTTTCAAGTTGCACATTGTATTGTATACTGTATTATTGCAGAGGTAGCTTGTATTTAATTCCATGTATAAGATAGCATCTTTGGAATAATCGCTCCTGTTATTACAAGTTTGGTGTTAGTGAAGAATTCAGTTATTATTCAGGACTAATCACCATCACTAAACTGAATATTTTGCAATATAAATGAGATAATAGAGGTTCCATAGCGTCTATTGATTCTTACGTTTTTTATAATAATAATGATTAATTGCAGGAATGCGTTTCAAATTATTCTAGAAAGAAAGGTTTATAACATCTTTCCTCGTTTTTCATGTCACAATTCTATCTGTGGAATATAGTAAAGGCAGGTTTCCATAGTGGTCCACCTGCCACAGATTTTCAAATATAAATGACATTAAATTCCAACTCTTCGTTATAGTCATTTGAATCACTAGACGTGGAAATTCGACCTTTCCAATTTTATCCAGCGTATTTTCAGCCAATTTGCAGATAACACTGCAACTGTTATATTTCTGATAATGATATTATTTTCTGAGGATTTCTAAAGATTAGGCAATTGAACCATATTCAATGGTTTTATATTTCCAATCATATGGTGAGAAGATTTTTCCAATTCTTTTCGCATGTAACTCGACAGTTGCGAAAATTTTAATCATTGGACAAATGATTACTTACTGCCTTACCAAAAATTTAATTGCAATGCAATAGATGCACGCCGCAGTTTATTTTGGTGGATTTATGTTTTTTTTAAGTTTGGTCAAATGTGGATACCATTATCAGCAAGTCAATAAGTGGAAGGCCCCGCCCCGTATTCATAATGAGAATGTTATAAATAACATCAGAAATGCAGTGAATTTAAGTTCTAGTGCCACTAACCGTATTCGGCAATAACTTCACATGCAACCTTTGCAAATGTACCAACAAGTTTTACCAATCGATTACAATACAAGGTGGTCTCTCGGTGGTTCAATGAAAATATGAACGACGAAGTGTTAAATTTAGTTATGAATCCTGATTTCATCAAAATGGATACATTCATTTCCAAAACAATCGCATGTGTAGTGTTGACAACCCGCATTTTTGCATCCAATTAAAGTTGGTGTGTGGTTAGCAATGTCGAGGCGAAGAATTGTTGGTCTAATATTTTTTCATAGTAATTTAAACGCTGCCACTTATTTTGCAACAATTTGCAAACAGAAAAATATACCGCAGTTTTATCATGCGCAAGTGTTCATGCGTGTATGTTTATAAACGCAATAAACATGTGATGTTTAGGAAAAAGCCCGTATCTGGGAAGATATTGCCCTATGTCCTGACATAACACAACTGCAAGCATTAACTATAAATGTAAAGGTCAAAGGCAGTAACTTAAAAAGTAGGTACTGCTTTTCACATTTACATTTTAATTTAAGCAAGTAAATAAATATTTCAAGTAAGTTTGTTTGAAAACAGAAGTAAGTAATTATTATGTTAGATACTGCCTTTTATTATAACATTGAGCGTCACTTTGTTAGATACTGCCTCTTACGATAGCTTCTTCTGGCTTAAGTTGATTATAATTGTGCATTAAACACCGTGTGGAATTAGGGCAGTCACTTCATAGGTATGTAACATGAATTCTGACAAAATTGTTACTTATTGCCCATGACGGCAGAATTATTGGGCTGTTCACGTTCCAAATCAATTAAATCCACCAAACAGAGAGTAATGGAAAATGATAAAATAATTCACGTTATTTACTAAAATTCTCTTTAAAAAGAAATTCAAATGAACATTTTATTTTAGAATGTATTAGTGCAGACGTATCTTTGGAATTATCATTCCTGTTATTACAATTTTGGTGTGACTGAAAGATGACTGAACCATCCATCATTCAGGATCAATCTGTCTTCAAATTATTTTTTATATAAAAAATAATAAAATAAGTTAAAAAAAATCTTCATTACAGATTTGTTTCAAAATGAATAACAACTGTTCACTACTGTTAAAATAATAATTACCATTAGTTTATTTTAACCGAATATTCTGCAATATAAATGGTATCTTCTTCCACATCTGTATTCGCGTCTATCTGTTCTTTAGTATTTATAATAATCATGTTTAATTGGAAGAATTTAATTTCAAATTGGGTTAGAACATCTTTTATTTTTTATTATTTTTTATCACATAGCAAAGTTTCATCATAATAAATATAGTGAAGGCGGGTTTTCATAGTGGTCTCTCATAGTGGACCTGTCACACATTTTCTAATATGTATAAATGACATTAAATTCCAAATCTTCGCTAAAGTCATATTTGTATTATTATTAGACGTGGGAATTCGATCTTTCCAATTTTATCCAGCCAGTTTACAGATAACACCGCAACGGTTACATTTCTAAAAATGATATCTATAATTTTCGAAATATATTTTTAAAAAGATATTGGGATTAGTTAACTGAACCATATTAAATGGTTTTATGTTACCAATAATCTAATGAGAAGATTTTTCCATTTTTTTCGCATGTGACTCGATACATCTATAAATTTGAATTATTGGACAAATGACCATTTACTGCCCGTTTACCAAAAATGTAATTGCAATCCAATAGAATCCATGCCGCAGTTTATTTTGGTGGAATCATGTCTTTTTTTTAATAGGTCCAATGTGGATACCTGTCTATTAAAAACCTTTAAACACTGCGGGCAAGTAGCCTATTCTAATTTGCCCAGATTTTCATTTCATACGCCCAGAAACCAAAGTTTTATTTAAATTGGCGTTAATTAATTAAACATTTGTCTTCTCATACGAATTCGTCTGACACTCGCTTCTGGGATCGAACCCGCGACCTCCAGAATTGTAATTAATGCTCTGTAGACTACGAGGCCGGCAGGATTTATGTTAGTATATGGTGTTATTTTACAACAACGTTAATTTACATTAAGTTACAACCACGCAACCGCAAGGACTAGACAGCACGAAAATACCTCAGAGTTAAACAACGAGGAAACCGCCAACGAGGCGTCATCCAGCCAGTTATTCACTATCCTCTTAGAATATGTGTTCAAAAAGACTAACATCGAGAATTTCGAAATCAACATCAGTGGTGAAAAGCTAAGGCGGTACGCTTTGCGGATGACATCGTACTAATGTCCGATAAAAACTACTTGAACTACAATCGATCGCTGAAATGGTAGGTTTAAAGATCCGTACAAGGATAACCAAACTCTTGCCGAACTTAGTACTGAGCGAAA
This sequence comes from Phosphuga atrata, assembly GCA_944588485.1. Lineage (NCBI taxonomy): Eukaryota > Metazoa > Arthropoda > Insecta > Coleoptera > Silphidae > Phosphuga > Phosphuga atrata. The sequence goes on along the minus strand of OX155896.1, from coordinate 26,950,467 downwards.
ATCTAACACTGAAAAACTAATATCTAGAACAAGTTCACCTATACAAATATCTTGGTCACGAACTTCGTCTCGGAGGAGATAACCATACCTACGAGCTTGCGAGAAGAATAGGGTTAGGCTGGGCAGCATTTGAAAAGATGAGTTATGTTTTCAGATCAAAACTCTCCATCTGCCTTAAAAGCTAGGTCTTTATTTTGTGAATTTTGCCAGTACTGACTTACGGAGCTGAAACACTAACGTTAACAAAAGGGACAGTAAACAGAATTCAAACTGGGCAATGCTAACCCAAGGAATGTGTAAAGTATCTAGCCATAATATTCGATAGGCAAACAAACTTTGAGGCACATATTGCGAGAGCACTGGAAAAAATAATGCCTAACGTCGGAGGACCAAAGAGCAGCAAAAGAAAACTGCTCAGCTCGGTAGCCCACTCGGCCATGCTATACGGAGCTCCTGTGTGGGCAAACGTACTGCACCGGACAAAAAACAAACAAGTTCTTGCAAGCGTCCAAAGGAAAGCGGCCATAAGAATATGCAGTGCATATAGGACTGTATCAAGGGAAGCGGCCTTGGTAATTGCTGGAATCCCCCCAATAGAATACACAGCTAGTGAAAGGAAAATATGCTATAAAGCGCCTTCAAGAGAACACCGACAAATAGCAAGACAAACAACTATAGAGGACTGGCAAAGAAATTGTCAGAATACGGAAAAAGGACAATGGACAAGACTAATAATTCCGGATATACCTAAATGGATAAACAGAAAACATGGGGAATCAAACTACCACTTGACGCAAGTTTTGACAGGACACGGATGCTTCAAAGACTATCTACATAATATTAGAAGAGCATCAGACGGACAATGCGACTACTGTGGATAGGACGACAGTGTTGTGCACACTATGCTAGAATGTGAAAGATGGGAATAGGAAAGAACTACAGCTCTGAGTGACGCTACTATGGAACCTCGTAAACTAGTAGATTTCATGCTAGAAAACGAAAATAACTGGGACATTCTAAGCAAAATGTTTTGGGATATTTTGACACAAAAATAAAAAGACGAGAGACATACTACAGAGTGGAAAAAACTCCGAGAGGCGCAGCTACAATCATTAGCAAATATTTCATTTCACCAAGACCAAAATACAAGTAGAAAACAGAAAAAGTATGGCTAAAAAAATCCGTCCGTGGGGGCAGCCCCCACCCTAAAGGAATGCGCAAGCGATACCGGGGTGGTGTACTTTTAGGCCAAGTGGAAGAAGGGGTTTAGTGACTGAGAGCCTCACACACAGGCTGGTAGAGCTCCCCCCAAACCACATATAAAAAAGATAGAGCAGGAGAATAATAGAATGGGATCCGCGAAATAGGATAATCCTAAGATGCAATCGAAGATATTCCTTAGATCAGATGACCTAAAAAGGCATCCGCAGCAACTAAATGATCGTAGCGCGGAATAGACCTTTTTATAATTTTTTTATGAGCATGCGTCAATTTTCTCCATGTTTTCGGGCACTTTTTTGACGTATAACCAATCAAAATAACAAAAGTGCCCGAAACTTTCATATTCCCGCCTTTTAAACAAGGCTGCTTGCTCTCAACTAACCGTAAAATGGTCTGACCAGAATTGATTTCATTACGGGAGGTTTATATCCAGCAATGGAGGACTATAAGAGCTGACTGGTGATAGCGCTGTTAATTAGATAGGTTTCTGAAATATATAATAATATTTTTGACGGTCATCAAATGTTGTCATGTAGTAACCTAACCTTATAGAGTATGTTTGCTTCGACAAAAAAAATAAAAGAAATTAAAACGTGGGGTTAATTAATTTGACTCATATATAAAAATAGAGATAAAAATAGATACAAGGAAAATAATAATAAAAATGGTCTTTAAATGACTTTGTCAGATGGCATGGGAGTTTTATACATAGTGGTCTATTATGTCTCTTTTATTATGGTCGTTTTTTAATTTAACTTTTAGTTTGTCTAGTCATATTAAGAGGGGTGGAAATTAATAATAGCAGTCAGCAATACACTAATATATTTATTTAGAGAATTCTAAATTTAAATTTGACCATATAAATAGTACACGACTTGGTTCGTAACAAATTAATAACCATACCAACTTATTACAGCGGAACAGAGCTTGAACATATAAATAAATGTATGCTTATGTATTTTTAGGACTATAAAACAAATCTCATGTTGAAAGACAACAGATATTTTTGTTACTTAATAGGAAAGTTCAGTTCACTTATGTGACTAAAACAAGACACTAGTTAAATAACATTGTTTTCTAAGATCAGATCTTTCTCTTCAACCCCAAGTGAATAGTCATCTGCATACGCGTTTCGAGATCTCTCATCAGCGCAGCTTTGCTCTTATGAATTATAAAATTGAAAACACTTACATTAGTTTGGAACCATATGTTGGGTTGTCGGGAATAGTAACTAACCACTGCAATTGAAAAATAAAGAAATTTCTAAACTAAGCAGGAAATCCAATCGTCATTAATATGGTTTTCTCCATTATGAAAGTTTTGTGTTGTATTATGTTATATGTAACATCAATAACAAAAGTTATCTTTCATATTTTCACTTGACTGAAACATGTTCTTTAATTTTTCAATTCTTTAATTCTACAACTTTAATATTAATGTTTCCGATTAAGCAGTATATTTTTCATATTATCGCCAATATTATTTTTTATTTAATAAATATTTTTTTTACGTATTGCACGTATTGTATTGGAAAATATTTTGTAATATTGGACTAGGGTCATTCGTGTATACAGTTATTCGGTATTCATATATTTCTGCAGAGAATTGAAATATATTTTGCTTCTTCGAATATTGGAATGCAATTGTAACGCCAGCAATATTCATGTTCAACTTCCGACATAGTTCATAGAATTCGTAACTCGACACGAACAGATGAACAAAATTCTGATGCTCCAATCAAGCACACAGCAAATCATAAAATTCATATAAACTTTTTAACATTTCATATGTCTGCAAAAAACAATTTATATCTAGGATATATATATATATATATATATATATATATATATATATATATATATATATATATATATATATAATTGTAATGTTAAGTATTTGAGTTTCATGAGATTTTTATGAAAAAAATACAATATAAAATGTGATTGGATATGGACTTACTTATATTTACGTTAAAAACGTTAAAACTTTCATTTATATATTTATATTTTATATAAAGAATTTTTCTTTACAAGATGAAAGCTTACATTCTTCAAGTCTTAATATTATTTACCTTCAATTTAGAGAAAATATTTGTTCGTCATAATTCAATTACAAGTTAAATATAAAAATTAAATAGTTACTTTATTATAAAGAAACGAGTGTACAAAGTAATAGCCAGGAGTTTCAACCGTAAATTTATGCATACAGTTTTGTAAAACTTCATTTGCTAATAAATATCTCAAATTAACATAATATATTAATAGTTAGTTAACATAATATTCAAAGAGATTAAGAACAATCTTGACAATCTTGTATAAACCTTCTTGTAGAAGATTGAGAACTTCAGTGGATATCTCTATAAAAGTAAGGATTATGAGTATATATTCTTTCGGAAGTTTTCGCTGATAAAATTTTCATCAGAAATCGTCACTAACCATTACATCTAACGTTATTATCTAGGTTTCATGTGGATGGCCTCACAATTCCCTTATCTCAGTTTCACAGCTTTCCCAAAGCGTATCTTTACTTTCTTTACAAAGAAACATAAAATATCGGTACAATATTATGCGCTGTCATTTCTTTAAACTTCAAACAATTAATATGTTTGATGTAATAATATAAAGACTAGATACATAAGCTGGAGGAGACAAAATTGACGAGGCTAGACTGATAAGACAAACTGACAAGACTAGACATGAAAAAAACCAGTCAGACTAGGCCATAGGGATGCAACTAGAAAGATAATACTACACAGACAAGACTATATATGCAAAGCTGGACAGCAATACTAGGAAGAGGATTACGTGGGCTAACGAAATTAGATAGACGATACAAAACACATGAGAATAGACAGATGATAGTTGATAGATAAGACTACACAGATAAGACTAGATAGAAAATATTATAATATTAGGGATGGAGAGACTGGACTAGTCAGACTAAACTAGATCAATTTGTTTCGTGAAAAAATTATGTAACGCTTATAAATATTATTTAAATATTTAAAATTCCTGCAAATGCAAAACTTTCAAAATGTGGAATTGAAAAATATATGATAATTGTCAACATTCACCGGCAAATAATATATGTTCTGATTTGAGATATGTATATCTGCATTTTTGAAAGAAATAATTAGAAAAAGTGTTGGGAATGAATGGGATTTGTAAGATTATTGCATTGAATAGAAATGGGATGTGAAGAAATTGAAAAAAAACTTTCTAAATTCCTTTCGATTATCAGTGCGAAGTTGTGTTTATCACTTTGCACAAGTTTGCTTTTCTCGGGATAACCGTTATATTTTTGTAAAGTTCGCACGTTCGCACGCATCTCTATTTTTTAGGTCTGAAAAAGCGAATGTTCCGAATGAGGAAAGGAAAATCGTTTATACCACGTTTGGTCTCTTAGGGACTCGGCGGATTTGATCAGAACTTGGCCTATTTCTCGTCTTGAAAGGGGAGAAGCGATGAATTCCCCCAAATACACATGGTTTTAAAAAACGCCTACCGCTCTCGAAATTCAGAGAAAAAAAAATTCATACAAATTACCCGAGCAATTTATTTCGCAAGTATCTATATATTCGCCGGCGTTTATATTTCTCGTATTTGTTTATACCATATTGAAAAGAGGATATTAAAATCGATGATGTTTTATAGCCTAAAGGAAGCATGTTCGAATTTATGTTTTACATAAAACGCTTGCAGCATATATTATTAATTCATGAGATTATGAACATAGTATTGTTATATGGATTTTAGATAATTTCATTCGAGATAATTCCAAACTTTTAGATTAATTTAATTATACATATTATGAATTAAATGTTTTGCATAGCTGTT